>CABFOQ010001482.1:0-12208 GCA_900660455.1 Gephyroberyx darwinii | reverse complement strand
ACCTTCTTGTTGAGCCCTTCTGAATGGGTCCTAGATGTCAGGAGCACTCCACTAAGGTTACCCAGTCACACAGTTTGCCTTTTGTCGCCTCCAGCCACAATCCCTAAGAGCCCCACTGACAGAGCACAAAGCTCCAGAACAGTCCAATATCCCAAATGTGTGCCACCCCTTGTCTTTAATTGACCCATGCGATATTGACGTGTGTTTCACAAAGTCCGTAATGCATCCACTCAAAGAGCTTCATTCAGCCAGTCAGCAGGGGCACAAAGGGGCAACTCAGCCCCAGCCTTAACCACACCAGCCACAGCAGCATACTCTGAATTAGACTTGTCCTCCAACATCTGCAGGCAGCCCACAGCCTCCAAGGCAACCAGTGGTCCAGCCTTGCCCCCGACAGCCCTGCCCTGCTACCCCCAAAGGAAAGATCAAAGTTCACCCTTCCACCACAGCAAATGAAAGGATTGTTTACATCCATCCTCTGACTGTCGATCTGTTAGAGGGCTGATCAGAGGAGGCAAGCATACTTTGGTTTCCCCAAGCATTTCATGCTACCAGGAGTTTAAAGTTGCAGCCACATGTCGCTTCTCCCCTTGCTCCGCTGTCATGTTGGGACATGCGTGCTGTTCCTGCTCTGCATAATATAGTCCACACATCACTGGCCCTACGTAGTGTCAGAACTCCTCTACACTGAACTTCAACTCACCCAGGCATCGTTCATGTCTGAATGTCTGAATGTGAAGAGCAGTTGTCTCCTTGCAATGTCTGTCTGGGTAAGATATATATCTCTAACTGAAAACTCTAATCTTTTGGTCTTTGCTTGGTGTTTAAGCAACAGCGAACCACCTTTGGATCTTGATAATAGCTGGATAGGTGACAACAAGGTTGATGTAGTTTTTTTTTTCTGAAGTCGCTGAGTTCATTTGGGGAGATACCCACCTCACCAGACCTTGGAGGTAAGCACTGTATAGGCGCTGCATTCCTCTTTCCACCTGGCAGCCTGCCATGCTCTGACTAGGAATTTCCTCCTTAACCAATCATACCACAAGAGTGTCAGATGATCCACTACATGAGCCCTTAGTGCTGCAGGAGGGTATTTTGTTTTTGTTGGAATCGGGATGGAAAGGGTATGCATTGTGCACTCCTTTTACTCTTTGACTACCAAAACCTAGTGCAATATCTGCTCTCCATTAATCGATGTACGTTCTCTTTGACTGTGCGTTCTTATATATCCCCGCTCACTTTACTTCACTCTGGTCACTTCCATTTGTGATTAAATCATATCTTTTATTTAATCATCTACAGATTTCTACCAGATGCCCATGTCTTCCCCTCTGAGACCCTCCTATGAGTATTTTCAGCCATAAATAATCTCAGTCTGGTGTATTTACAAATGATTATGCATTTAATGATTGTCAACAAATAACTAAGGTGAATGTTACTATCTTCAAGTTCTTCAAACTCACACCATCTCTTCCTCTGTCCTTTCCACTGGGCCAGTTGAGAATAAAAAAGGCTCAGAAGTACTACAGCAAACTGGATTTGTGCCAAGAGCTTTTCTACATGGCACTTGGACCAAGAAACATGGATTTAAAAAAAAAAAATCCTGGCCTGCATTTATTTTTCAGCTGTTCTCTCTGAGGACTCTGTTTGAGGTACGATAGTATATTACGCTTCCTTTCTGTAACGACACTGCCGAATCCCTTCTCAGGGATTTCCTAACTTGGAGAAATGATTGCTTTTACATTGTTAACTCTATTTTGCAAACATCAAATATGAATCCGCTGCTCTTGACGCTAACTCTTATGTGCTTGAATATGGATTATGGATGCCACAAGTCAATAGTTTTTAGTATAAAAAGGGGGGTTATGATTTCACAAGTCAGTATACACCTATGCTATATTATTGAGCCATCTTTGCTGTAGCCTTAAACTTGTTACTATTTTCTCATAAGTATATTACTTAATTTGTCCATGGTACTTTGAGTTGTGCCATCACTTGGTCTGGCACACCAGGTAGAAATTTGTTTCAACATTGTGGAAATGAAGCCTTATTGCAAACTTATGAGTGACTCCATGGCAACAAGGAGAAATCCAGCTGTAAATTTGTCAATACACTAACTCATAAAGTGGTTTGTTATAGTTCTTTGTAGTTCCTTGATGTGATTCTAGCATAACGCTTCAAATGCATTTTGTTATTTAGATGTGTTGTGGTATACTGTGATACTTGAACGTAATTCCTGCAATAGTATGAAACTACATTCATATTACACTAGTTTGCATTAAGCTGATCTTAGGGGGACTAAATTAAGTGCAATGGCTGCCTTTTTTGGGTGAAATGAATCATGGCCTATCGAGTTTGGCCTGAGTGCCCAAATGATGAGTGGAATTTGGTGTTTCTGGGTGCAGGAGGGCTGAACATTCAGTTCAGTGGGGGTTGGGATGAATGTGTAACCAGGGAGTAGAATCAGCTGCAAGGCACGCCTCTGCCCGGGAATGGTCATGATAAGCAGATAAATACATGGGGCACCCTCCTCAAGTGCGTTCCTCGAGTCCTGCATGGTCAATTAGCTGGTGGTCAGCCAAATGCCATCTTTCTCTCTCTTTTGCGTTTCACTTTCTTCCCTTTTATGTCTTTTTGTGTCACTCGCTGACTGACTGAGCGACTGTGAGTGAGTCAGGGAGGGAAAGAGGAGTTCCATTGTGTGGAATTTGCTGCAGTCAGGCTTTGTGAGGCACTCAGTCTCTGCAGCATTATGGAATGCAAAGCCAGAAATCCCCAAAGCTTTGCTCATTTGCACAGGGAGATTGGGCCTAAGATAGTTGTTGAAAGGAACCCTACTGGCCCCTGTGCCCCTGTCTTCCTGTGCCCATCCAATGCAGGGCAGCTGGTGAATTTGGTAGAACACTGTTCCACATTTCCTCTAAATTAGCTCCCGAAAATTGAGCTTAAGTTAAAAAGTCATTGTGATGTTTCTGATTGACGTTTGATTGATTGATGTTTTTGACAGATGGAGCAATATGCTATTTTGGGGAATTTGGAGGTTGGCCTGGCTCTTGAGCAAGCATTACAACATCAACCTGGTTAACTCTTATTCTTACTCAGTAGGAAAGGAAGAAATCTTACAAACATCAGATAAATCATAAATTTAAAGTAGTGGCCACATGCTGACGCTTTACAATTGTAGTTGGGATCTTTATGACCATAGATAGGATAGGAAAGTAATTAAGAAATGTTACAGGACACATTGTAACTTTTTAATGTAAATAAAAGCACCTAGTTCATGAAACGGGGCTGCAACAGGGAACACAGGCCCCTCCCCCTTCATTTAGCTACTGTAGATTTACTCCATTCACCCCAATGAAATTGCTCGGGAAACAGTTTTCTCCCAACACAGGAAGTGATGAATCAAAACTTACGAGCCGAACTGCGCGCTAAGCTAAAGGTATGTCTACATTACAGGAAGTTACATAGTGCAGGTTTAAAGGGATAGTTCACCCTGAAATTCACTCATCATCTACTATAGCCCCATGTCAGTCAAAATGCCACTGAAGTTCGTAGGACCACAAAATGCAACAAGTTAGCACTGTAGTTCCATCTCCGCCCGCCTCAAACTATTGAAGTTAAAGGAGCCTCCTTTTTACAATTCCATAAAAGCATGGCATGTCCATCACATTTCTCCAAACAGCTCATGCGGCTTAATCCAAATGTTTTCTAGCCAAATGAGGCACTGTGGGTTCAAAAGTCCCAAATCTGCCTAATTATCTCCTATATTTGCCTCACTGAAAGTGCTTTGTTGTAGAACACATCAACAGTAGTAGAGTTGTCTGCCAGAGCGCTGTAGGGTGTGTGTGTGAATAGAGCATTGTAAATAAAGATAAATACGTATTGGACTATGCTTTTTTTAGAGCTGTATAAAGATGGCCCCGTCAATTTCAGTAGTTTGGTAGAAAGGCTAGATGGAACTACAGGGGGTAACATGCTGTGTGTTTGGTGGTCCTATGAAATTCAGTGGAGTTTTAATTGACAATGGGGTGAGTAGATAATGACTGAATTTTCATTTTGGGGTGAACTATTCCTTTAAGGCACCACGTTTTGGTGGTGCCTGCCAAATGGAGTTTAACAAATGGATAGTCCGTCCAGCTTTGCCCTTTCCTTCTCAAAATTCAGATTCAGATTCCCATTTTTATATTCCGTCCATTTTACTTGCAATGGCCCTCGGTCCCATTTAGCAATCCAAGTCCTTCAGGCTCCAAAGGATTTTGATAGGCTCTCGCTGCGCACCATCACTCCCCTGACAAGAAACAAATTCTTCTTGTCCTTTTTGCACAGGATGTCTTTTGCAGAAAGCCATCGCAGCCATGTTTGGAGATCCAGGTTCACTGTTCTTCCTCCAGGAAACCAAGCGAGGAGCCAGCCATGTTCTTGTTTAACTAAGAATGACTCACGCACGCCCGAGAGTCCTTGGCAAGCCCACTTGGGCATGTGTCACACAGCCAAACTACTCCCCTGACTAGAGAGAGAGAGGGGAGAGGTCCACACATGGCACTCAGATGCTAGCTGCAGTTGGATTGCAGCCAGGTCCACTCCTCGTCGTGGCTCAAACAAGAATTTACAGAAACTTCTTCTGAAGTTTTGTTCTAGCAGCTACAGTCCAGTTGCACAGTTCGGCATCATATGATTTTTCTTTGCACTGTGAATAATCAGAGCTGATTATTTGCACTTTGTTGTGTATGGTAAATGCCATTGCTATAGATATGGTTACATCAGGTTGCGATGCCAGATATTTTTCTTGCTGACGCTATGGGGGCATTTAATTATTAAGTGGGAGTGCTCTGACATTCATAGGAATACAGTCAAGCAAGCACAAGCCCAGATGCACACAAGCGATACTGGAGAGTCAGTTTCATGTGGGATAGTCCTACTACAAACACATCTAAATGGAAAAGTGCACATCCCTTACTCTCACACAGACAATGATTTCTAAGCAATAACACAACATATACAGTGGGGTCCAAAAGTATAAGAACAAGATATTCAGCTATATTTCAATTTCATATGAGAATTTCTCAAAATCTAAGTATCAACTGAGTAAAAAAAAAAAGGGGTACTAGTTTTTGATAATGATGAAAACAAACCTGGTAGTGGACTCAGACTTTTGGACCCCACTGTACACCAGAGCAACACAAGTTAACCATAATCCAACACGAGAGCTCCAAATTCTCACACCACACTGATCAGTATTGAAAAACCCATATGGGTCAAACCCAATTGTCCACCATCAAGATGCTTCACTCTGATGTGCTGAAGCTTTGGCGGGAACGTTGCCTAGCCATGTTTCAGTTTGTAATCACAACCGGTGTGGTTATCAGGCACAGGGCTCTTATCACCCTGGCCATTTGTCCAGTGGAATTTCCCATGTGGAATCCCATGTGGACTGCCAGCCAGCTAGAACCCACAACAGCATTGCATCCTGTTCCCCAATGTTGTCATTCACATTGTACTGCATCAAGCTCCTTGTGTGTGTTCTGAATCTGCTAAGACTTTTGAGCTCTCTTAGAGCATCACGGGATGTATAGCATGTTGAAGTTCCACTCCGAAGGGACAATGTTGTTTGTCACTATTGTCCGAAAGACAGACATGGTCGTTGCCTTCAATCATTCACATAATGATCAGTCAGTCATTGAATATGGGCGCACACAGTGGAAGAAGATGTCAGCAGTCCTTCCATATTGGTGTTTTTGGCAGATGAAGCTTTACCCATGCTGTGATATGTTTTCTATAACTCTACTGTGTGTGTTTTCTTGAGAACTATTGCAGCCGTGCCAAGATCTGTATCTGCTTTAGCTCAAGTGCTATGGACCCTATGTGTACACTACCCAAGGACCTTTGTCATTGGCATTTGGCATGGTTAATGTGTTTGGTGACACACTGACTGGTAGGTGGTGTAAATCCATTGTAGGAGGACACAATTATGCTGTCCTTGAATATCACCCCAATTCACTCGCTGGGGCTGTACTTTCAGCTCAGACACGCCGTATCCAAAACACTGTAGAGAAATTGTCAGTATTGTCCAGTCTAAATAGGCCTTTTTTTCTCTTTTTCTAGGCAAAACCTAGAATAATCTGTCAGAGAAACCTCCAGGGTTGTTTCAGCTTTGGTGTTTTATAGTTCCCTCTGGCACAGCGCCATCAAAACACATTATTACGAGTTAACAGACTCATTCAGTGAGTCCTGGAACAAATACCATAAAATGTTCATCAATCTATGCTAAAAAATTTTGTGACATCTCAACAGCCTCTAGTTGCTGAATGAACTCTTTGCTGAGGAGTCTTGCATTGGCGATAATAATTAGTTTACTAGAGGTCTGCCATACTTGTTTTTTCCTACGGACTGAGTCATTTTCCTCCCCTGCGTTTTCTCTCGCTCCCAGATGATAAACCATCACAGCAGCTGGTTTTACAGACCATATCTCTGGCGAGTCAATTACTTCCTGTTTACTGGTGGTTAAATAATGTTGCTTTTTGCCACAATGCTTGTCACAGATTGATTTTGCTTTTGAGTGTAGAGCTTTAGAATTGGTATCGTACTTAAGCCAAAGTAGATTATGTAGAAGGATCATCACAGATATGTTCAATCGAACACTCCTCTTGACCTTTTGTAGCCTACTCTGTAAGAAGAACACAGTCATCTCACACACAGAGTAGAGCCAACAACACATTCACCAAATGGGACAAGTGGTTCAGTTAACAAAGTCATCATTCATCTACAGGAATCAATAGCATAGTCAGAGTAGAGTCACGACTTGTTAAGTGTTTCTGGTATCTACAGCCATAAAGTTATTTCAGGCCTTATGTAATCCCCTTGTGACGTGTGGAGGATACTGTTTCAGACAATGGCAATTCAAGCTAAAGCTTTGAACGAATGCTGAGAAAAAATGTGCCGCTTCATCTCTACTATTTGACTTCCTCAACAGAAAGCTTTTCTCACACATACCTTTACTTTCATGTCTGAACTTCAGGTGGGTGCTGCCTGAACCAGCACGTAGCTGAGCTCCTCTGCTCCCCTCCTCCTCTTCTCCTCCTTCATCCCTTTAGACCTGGAGGCAGGCGGTTAGGGCAGCCCCTGCCTCAGCATGCCTTGGCAGTGCACTCTACACCCTGGGCCTGCTGCCTGGAGAAAGATGCTTTCCTAAGGGCACTGCACCTCTTCACCTAGCAGAGATCCCTGCTCTCTCCGTGGACTACCCCCCACCCCCATTTACAGGGTTTTAGACAATCCACTCCCAAGCACTCCAAATGCATGAAACTTGATCATTTATAGCACTCTTGACTTTTCTCCTAATCTCTCATCGTGAGGTCTTTTGTTGGGTTGAAAGTAGCCACAGTTCAGAAGCTGCTGATTAATTTAGATTTGTGGTCGGCTATGCAGACATTTCCTCTTGAGTTCTAACCTTGACATTAAGAGCACAATGGAATTTAATTCTCACCTACTTAAGGCAGTGCCAGAAATAACAATATTATATAACTTTCAATTTGGTTGAAGGAGACTCCACACAAAGTATGTCTATTACAGGAAGGGTCTTTCTGATAGACACTGGATTCCTACGCTAGCTCACAGCCTAGCTATATGAAAGGAAGTGAGTATATGAAAAGTTGGGCTCACTGTGATTGGATCCATATGCAGGGGCTTTTACGGAGCGAGTGACCCATAAACATTTCACTGGCTATGAAATCAGTTGATTCTGTTATTTGGCCCACATTTTCACAGAAACATGAGAAAGCAAAAACTCTGAATGTATAGTTTTTATGATTTGGCTCCATTGCCTGTCGTGCATGCAGGCAACTAGGCAACATGAATACAAAGCTTATGGATAAATAACTGAATTAAGTCCATATGCTCAGGATTGATTTCATAGCATGAAAGGTTGTGTGAGATATCACTAAAAGTGAAGGATAACCAAGTTATTTTTCTTTGCTTTCAAACCAAAAAATAGGAATTTAAAAAAAAAAAGAAAAAAGGAATCTATCCACCCACTCAAATCCCATACAGTCACTTTTGCTCTCAGCATTAGTTTGGGGGATCAACATGACTTCTTGACAGTTTTGCGTTGTCAGTGAAGTATATCTGTGTCTTTGTGACCCAGTTTCTCTGAGTATTTACTTCGTAAGGTCAGTGGGCTAACGCTGGGCTAATGCTGGTAGAGAGTGCTAGTTGTTATTGGGGGAGTCAAGCTTTCTAGAGGAGGAACGTTGATCTAGTCCTCCCTTTCCTCAGAGCATTGATAAAGCTATCTGCTTTATGGCTCCATCCAAATGCTCTCGTCATCTCTGTGGCTGGAGGCCTTCTCCATGGACTGTGCACTCAGGATGCAATGCTGGGTCAAATACTGCAGGACTGCTTATTATGGTTGCTGTGGGTAATAGTAGCAGCTTTTGTTTATCAGAAAATACCATAGGTGGCTAGATGGTGGTGATTCATTTAGAGAATTTGCAGAGCACCGATAAAGACAGCTTTTCTCAATGCACCAAACCTCTCACTCTTTAGCACTCTATAACTGGTCCTTATATGAATAGCTGGTTCCACTTACAGATTTTTTTTCTCGTGAAAATACATTTAGTAAAATGACTGAGCCGAAGGTCAAACGACTTAAAGGCTAAGTTGAACAAGCATAACCTCATTGTTCATAAATGTTCAAATTTCCCATAACAGGACATGTCTGTCTGTGGCTGGTTATGCCACATGAGGTTAATAATGATTTAACCTTGACAGAGCTTATCGCAGTATTATTTCAGACAAAGCTCGTTAGCTTGTCATTTAAGTTTCACATGCGGATCGTGACATGCTAAGTCATTTGTTGTAAGACCAAGAGTGATTAGTGTCATGTCAAGCCGTATCATATGTCATTACGCAGCCTCTTTAAATAAGAAAGTTCAAGGAGAGTGATACCCAAAACCTGCTGAATGACATGACTCGCCTTATAATTGTTATCTTCAGGGCAAATGTTATCCAAATCCAGCCTCATGATTCAAGCTTGACAAATGGCATTCTTGTGAGATGAGTAATGTGTACAATTACCATGCTTCATGATTATTACATGTGCTGCAGATGTTCATGCAAAAATTTGTAGGCCTACTTTGTACACATTGAGGAACCTGCATGACTGAACAAATATTGGATCTATATACAGCTTAAGCATGACTTCTTTTTTTTTAAATTGCCACGGGCATTGATACATTCCTGAAATTAGGTTTAGGACCCACATGCACATTTTTAAATTCAAACAAATGCTATAAGCCATCATTATTGTTATCATTCTCCTTTCTGAAACTAAAAACTGATACGCTGTTTTTCTTCTGTTCTACAGAGACCTGAGGTTCAACAAAATCAAGGATTTACAACCTGGTTCCTTCAGACGACTACAGAACCTCAACACACTGTAAGTCTTTGCTCCGCAGGCTGAAGCAAGGGTTTTATAGTAGACTTATGTAATGTCTAAGATTATTTCTGGGTGTCAAGTGGTAAAAGAGTAATGGTACCTGGTTCATAAGAAAATTCAAGTCTTCAGTAAAACATCATTCAGAAATGATCAATGCCATTGGCGTACAATTCTAAACTATGGATTGATTGCCACTTCCTCCCTAGTCCTGTTTGCAGCATGCACACAGACACATTCTTGCTCTCTGTTCTGCTGTGGTTTCACACATGTAGGTCAGCTCATAATCTGTGAGGAATTTATTTTTCCACTTCACTTCCACTTCACACATTTATCATATGTCCAGCCTGCTAGATTGGGGCATTGCTAAGCTAATAAGGCAAAAATATTACTTCACTTTGAGTCTTTGCATGCAATATCGGCAGCATGTTTGTTCAGTTACCTTTTTCAATTTTTGATGAAACACGAGTGCTTGATTTAGCTTATCTTGCAAGTAATATGTCCACATTCCAGGTTGTTTGACTGGCATAATAAATCAAGCATACCTCAACTTACTCAACTATTTGAAACCATAATTCAGACATATTCTCACCCATGCCTGCTGTATATGGAGTAAGGTGGAGAACTGTAAAGATTAGGCAACAGCTACCTCAAATTTGAAAGCATCAATAATAAGAGTTGTGGATTTGCTCTATACAGTAAAGTAAAGATGTACAGAGCCAGATCCAGCAATATATCCAGAATAGGTACTGGTCAGCATGAGAACATGTGCAAGGCATGAGCAGAGTGGTTTAGATTTAATTTCAAAGTAAAGAAAATCCCCAAAAGGCAGGAGAAAAACCCAGCTTTTCCTATCAGACAGCCAGCCAGGCAGACTGTTGAGGGCTTTATATCCTGAGCAACTCTTCACGGTTTCAAGCAGACTGAAAAATAACGATCCTAAGGTCTAGCAGTCATTGGACCACAAACATGTCCAATAGAAGTGTTGTACAGACAGAAATAGCTATCTGTTTTAAGGAAAAACCATGTGTCTTCTCTAGAGTCAACCTGTGACAAACTGTGTCTGTCACCTTCAAACAAATATAAAAACAGGGGCTATTCACTTTTACGTTTATTTGTATGAAAGTGCGCTTAAAACAGTGGTTTGTTCAATTGGAGACTAAATAGGTCAAATGCTTATGACATTAATTTGCGGTTTCTTGATTGTTGTGGTTCCTGTGGCACCACATAGAGGAGAAGAAACAATGCCTTGTTTGTCAGGCAGAGAGAAAGCAATGACAACCACTTTAAATTGCATCCAAATTCTATCCCATGGCCCTGGTGATTTAAAACTGCAGAACAAATTGAAACTGTGTGAAGGAACTGAACCAGATGCCCCCAAAAACCCCTCCAAGTTTTTAAATTTGATTTAAACATCTTGGAAATGGAACTTGTCTTGTACTGCACTGTCTTGACATAGGAATACAGAAGCACCCCCTGCTTAGGATTAGTTAAGAATGAACTTAGTACCACTTGTGATACATCTTGGAATCGCATCATAATCCCTGTTTTCTTTGTTTGACAGCCTCCTCAACAACAATCATATACGAAGGATCCCCAGGGGGGCTTTTGAAGACCTGGAAAACCTCAAATATCTGTGAGTTGGCCATATGTCAGTTCTGTTTTGCTTTGGAAGTCAAGGGATGGGTTTTGAGACAGTGTGGCAACATTTTGTATCCTGTCAGACGCAACAGGCAAAAGGCCACTGTTGAAGTAGTTCACCCGTTGCTTTGTCAGCTTGAAATAAGCGTGTCCATGACTTTTGTCACAAAAAGAAAACACAAGTTGCTGACTGCAAAAGTGTCTGACCCTGGATTGCTAGACTGCTCAGTCAGAGAAAATGTCTCAGTGTGCTTCACGGAAAATGCATCAATGAAAAGATACCCTTTGTCTGATCCTCTGTACTTATCTGTCTGGATGACCTGACCTGGAGGCAGTGACGAGAACAGAGGTGGGTCTGAGGTGTGTGCAGCCTGGGGGCTTCTGTGGCATAGCTAGTTTCCTCACTTTGTTAGTCACCCCCATTATAAACCCACCGGCCTCAGTTGTGGTGGGAGTGCTGTCTGTGCTTACAATTACATACGGTAAGAATGTCTAAAGTGCCTGCTGAGCAGGGTCTCCCCTCCATCTCCACAGTCTGATTTCCTGCATTCCCTTTTGTCAAGTTAGCAGGTCCTCTTAGGTCTCAGCTCCTACTTGTTGAGTTTTTATTTTGCTTTTAAATGTTTTGTTTGCGTTGGGTCAGATGTTTTGCCTGATTTAGAGACCGATGATTTCATTTTTTTTGCTGTATCTGATTACACAATGTTGTCTGCATCAGTACTTAACACTGTGATGGCTGATAGTGCCAAAAGCATGAACTACTGAGAAAGTATCTGGGATAGAAGTAACATGACGTAAGGTTACATCACTGCAAATATCTTGGACAAGCATTGCCTCAGACACCAACTAGTTATGGGATCGGGCTATCAGCTCTACTGGAAATTGAGTTTGGCAAGGGGGGGCCGTCCCAATCTATCTCCTTTTCTCTCTCTCTTTGAATAACACACACACACACACACACACACACACACACACACACACACTCCATCTCCACATACATCCCCTCTCCACATACTGTAATTGGAGCGTGGGTGACTCCAGTTGCCATTTAGGGGCTGTTTTAATTACAGGGCCCCTCTCCCTTTAAAGTTAATCTGAAGCCAACACCACTGCCCCAACCCTTGTGATTACTGC
>CABFOQ010001481.1:0-11202 GCA_900660455.1 Gephyroberyx darwinii | reverse complement strand
GCATCCGACCGCGTAGCTCCTCCATGGCCTGGCCGACCAGCTTAGTCACCTCCAGAGCCGCGACGTCCACGGCTACCCGGAACGCGCCGTGTATCGTTGCAACGAGCTCATCTCGGAAGGCCAGCGTAACCTCCCCGTCGGTTGGCTGCGACACCGGGAGTTTTTTGGCCCGAGTCAGCTGAGACTTCATGACGCATTTAAAGGCACATTAGCGCAGGGAAGCGGTTTAGAAATATTTAAAAGCCTCGTGCAATAGCAGTTTGTTAGCATAAATCGTTGCCTCGCGACAATGCAGCTTACTTTCATAGAGTGCATAGGCGAAGTGAGAGGTTTCACTCGCGGCTCAAATGTTGCCGTTCACAATGTAATGCTGCATTCAGGTCCCATTGGAGAAAGTATGATCAAGATGCTTGACGCTGGTATGAGTTATACCCACTTCAGTCCAACAACGTAATGTTTAAGATATTGGTAAACCACTGAAAAAAAAGTGTCACCACTGAAAACTCATTTTAAACTACTTTTTATACATGCTTATGTTTCAGATATCTATAATTTAACTTGTTTGATTACGTCTGAGTCAGTGCTACATAAATGGTCTAATGGCAGTAAATACAGAAATTCCTGCATAAGTTAGCTGCAATGTACATTCGATAGCTATCGACTTGTGGCCTAACAAACACGCCTTTCCGTAGTTTGGGAACCATCCTGATAGTATACAATCTTTGAAACTTCAGTGTACGCTGTGAGGCACCTACTGGTGTGGAGGACGAACTGCATCCATTTACATTGCAAGGACCGGGTGAAATTAATAGAACACTTTTATTTAAAGTTTATTGTGGGTGATGTCTAAAACTCGTTACAAAGCTCCGAAACAGTTGAAACAATAGTCGACTGACAGCAGCCACATTGGCGTCAACAAGAGCCTGGTCCATCAGTCACGGTTTTTATAGTGGTCGAGGTTGGCAAGTATCCACCCGGAAGGTCCGAGGACGACCAGAGACAGCACAGTCAGGACACATGCCGATTCCTGCGAGGCAGAACTAACATGTTAGTTTTCCTGTTACGTTCGAAGAGGAATTTTCTGAGGGGGGAGGGGGAAAAAAGTTGGTAGGTGATTGAAGTAACGTCAAGCATGTATACTAGCCCCGATGACGTTTACGCCAGAACCTAATTCAGCTAAATGGAACTTACGGCGGCGCCAATGGTGTCTTTAGGCGGTTTGCCAAGGATATAGTTTGCCCGTCGTTGAACCATCACTCCTGTCTTGGGAAGGAGAGCCTGCCTAGCCCTCAGCAGTCCAACTAAAACCCCGCACATGTTTGGGCTGAAAGAAAAACTCCCTGACAGCGTCAGCAGTTCTAGAAAATGAAAGCAACCCTGAAACCTTCAGAGAAATTGCACAGGTGCGTTAAAGAAGGCGCCACCCTTCTACGTGTACATGCTAATTGGTCTGAAATGTCACACCTGATTTAATTGGAAGTTGATTGGAAGCTGCATGATTGAAGTTCTCTGTAGACTCAAAAGCTGAGGCGAACAGTGTTTTCTAGTAGTATTTATACTTGAAAGCTGAGGTGAACAGTATGTTCTAGTAGTATTTACCACCTGAAAGCTTACATGAATGGTATTGGCTAGTAGGAAGCGCATCTAAACATCCTTTCCGATGTGATTACCATTATTATTGATTAAAAAGATTTGACCATTTGCGTTTTTTATTGCAATGGTGTTTTACTGCTGTTTCATAAAAGCAATAAGTGCTTTACAGCAATCAGCTGTCAACCCATTATAAGCAAAAGTGACTTGATTTTGAATTGAATTAATATGGAATTAAGGAGTATATAAAAAAAAAAAAGGGGTAGGAGTAAATGTGTGTTTACTTCTTCCTGCTCCTCAGACATGGAACACATGTATTTATTTACTACTATGAATTTGCTTGTATTTTATTTATTTACTAAGTATTTGTATATTTTCATATGTTCTAGTTCTTACATGTCTGAAATAAATGAAGCGAGACGTCTCAACTGTTCCAAGTGGTTTTATCAATGCATTTATTGACTTCAAAACACTGACTGACACTGAAAATGTTAGGCGTTTGTGTTCTGGACAATTTTCTTTTCTAACCTCCAAAAGCTTCTTTTAAAACATCTGCCTTGTAAGAGCCGTCCAGTGGCGTCACACCAGTCAGACGTAGTGATACAAAGTGAAGAATAATGTTACGATACATCAAACAAGCCGGGTGTTAACACACTACACATAACTCAGAAAGACAAGTATAGTAAGTTATTATTAGGCATGGAAGGTGCACAAGGCATTTTCTAATGGGAACAAAGTACAGCACAGTGAGAGACAGAATCATGCTGGAGAGAACACAGCTAAGCTGACAAGCCATCTGCATCCAGGGCTACCTCAATTAGTAATGACAATACATACAGAAATGCATACATTAAGGATACACCATAAAAACACTGAACAGTCAAGAGAACATAATCGATCCTCTGTGATTTTAACCTATTGAGTATGAAAGGTAATCTGGTGTGAATATGGCGGCTTCCTTGCAAGCCGACGCCATCTAGTCACAGTGTTGTGATGCTGCAGTGCATATTTGAAGTACGAGGCTACTTCGTGTCCCTTTTCCTCTTCCGTGGAAGACGCCGGTTTTTTGGTACCGTAACAGTGGAGAGGATTTCTAGTTTCATGACGTTTTTCCCTAGATCGTTTTCAGCAGTCAAGGTGGCTCAAAAGAAGACAGGGAATGTATTCAGAACGCTAGAATAGTGGCAGTGTCAACCACCGTGGCACAGCAAGAATATGCATTGCTGGTGCATGGACAGAAAAAATATATAGATTCTGAATAAGCCCACTTTGTAAATTAATTTGTTGGAAGTGATGCAGGTGCAAATGGTCATCGAGTTGTACAGGGGTCAATGGATTAATAATCAACAGACACACTGCCACATTTTACACAGTGAAAAAGCTAGAGGGTTTTATCACTTGTAACTGAACCACGTATCAAGTTACATGGCTGTGGAAGAAGCCGGAGAGGGCTGGTCTAGCGGGGGTCGTCGGGAGCTCCGATTTTCTCCAGGCTGGGCTCCATGCCCCAGATTTCCCTGGCATACTGGGCAATGGTGCGGTCGCTGGAGAATTTACCACAGCTGGCGATGTTACGGATCACCATCTTGGTCCACTCTTTAGGGTTCTGTTAATATATAGAGAGATAAGGGATGGGGGGGGGCATTCTGCATTCAGGCTGCTTGACAGACTAAGCAGGAAAAGATCATTCTAGACTTTCACCTGCCGGCATACTGACCTTGTAGAGCGCGCTGACTTTCTCTTGGGATTTGATGTAGGCTTCATAGTCTGCAAACACCTTGAACCTGCAGCACAGACAGTTAAAATGTGCTGTGTGTAGCATTTTAACACCAATAAGTCGTTGCTACATTCATTTTGACTATAATCACTACTATAATTACCTTAAACAAGTAAAAACTACATTTTACATGTGCTATCAGGTCAGACTTGGTGGGGAAATCTGCTGGATCGCTTTACAGCACAAAGGGAGTTTGCTTTGTGGCACAAAACAGCAAGGGGGTGTCTGTTTACGGTAATTACACCAAGATATCACAATTAACTTGACAATAACATTGATTTTTTTCAAATAGACAAGACAATATATTAGTGAATTAGTATGGGAATGAAAGAAGGCCATGAGTATGTCAACATAGCCAAGGTGCTTGATTCATTAGTGTCAGCATAACTGGGCTCCCAACCTGTCATGGTGCATCAGGATGTTGACAATGTCTTTGAAGAGGTCTGGTTGGTCGAGGCTGAAGAAGCCTCCGGAGATCTGGTCCATGGCATGCTTCAGTTCAGGGATACGGTTGTAGTACGACAAGGCATCATAGCTGAGGAGAAAATGTGGTCCATTTATTGGACAAAGCATATATTGTTGTCACATGAAAACCTGCTATTGAGATGAGAAAATTCTACCACCCTTAGTGCTTATGAAACCCTCTCAAAAGCCACTGGATGAACTCCAAGTAGGTGTAGTGGTCAAGCTAAAACTAATGCTTTTTCTTACATCTTGAAATCATTTTGGAGAAAAATCTTACCACCACTTATTGCTTTACAATCCACAACCTATTCATTCACACTGTGATTGATCTCACCCCTTTTTGTCCAGAGCCTCCACATCGGGCACCCTCATGCCGAAGATGAAGAGGTTCTCTTCTCCAGCCTCCTCTGCCATCTCCACGTTGGCACCGTCCATGGTGCCGATGGTGAGGGCGCCATTCAGCATGAACTTCATGTTACCGGTGCCGGAGGCCTCAGTGCCTGCTGTGGAGATCTGCTCCGACAGGTCGGACGCAGGGATGACTGAAGAGAGAGAAGAAAGACTGATGTAAAGTCAGTGCAAATGGAATACAGTATTTCTTTGTATCTGCCAAACCATATTGGGATCGACAGCTGAACCGGCATCAGTAATTCCCTGCTGCCAGAATAAACACAGAATAAACATTTTCCTTCAGGTCACCCCAGGCAGCTAAATCGAGATGATTCAAGTCATAGAATGAAATGGCAACACAAACAACCAATTATGTTAGAAGATTATCTACGGTCTTCGCCCTGCAACAAGAAAAAGAGATGTGGTGCTACTAAGCACTCTGATTTCGGACAGCGGCCTACTTTCTCTGAGTGAAACTTACATGTACAGTGTAAACACCCCTTACCCTTCTCAGCCAGAGTGACCCGGTAGTTCTCCAGGAAGATGACCTTAAGGCGATCTCCCACCACGGGATCATTGTTGACGATGTCTCCGATGGACGTGATCAGTTTAATGATCATCTTGGCAGTGTGGTAACCTGGAGCAGCCTGGGAACAGTGGAGACCAATATGTTGAAAAACAGAAACAAAACCTCATAGCAACTAACTACAGCTCAACCAGTGCAATGTTGGTTGGTAATGACTTTTTGTTGTATTGCAGTTATCCATAAAAAGTTAACATTATAAGTAAGGTTAGACTGATCTAAATTGAATAGTGTTGTAATTTCTGGAATGTTTGGTATAAAAAAAAGGTCAAAATGAAATATTGATTATCGGCAGAAATAATCTCATTGATTGGTTAGATAGATATAGATATTTTCAATAAATATCTATCAATAGATATTTATTGTCCTCCTTAGAGGAAATTTGTTTCCAAAGACTGTACACACACACAGGAAAAAATGTATTGTAATGACTTCAATGCTGCTCACCTTTCCTCCAATCATGATAGTCCTGGGGGTCCATGACTTGTTTGGCTCCTTCTTGATGCCTGATAAATAAAAATGTTTCCCATAACTTTCTGAAGTGAAGATTTATTTTCTGAAAAGATTTCCTAAAAGAGTAAACACTCACGGTTGTAAAGCGTGATGATGTGCAAGCAATTGAGCAGCTGCCTTTTGTACTCGTGGATCCTCTTGACATGGACATCGAACATGGAGTTGGGGTTGATCTTCACTTTGTAGTGTTCCTCAAGATGGACAGCAAACTTCATCTTGTTCTCCTGAAATTTGAGGTCATATGTTAAGAGGGAGATATTTCCAATCAAAATGACGGTGTAAAGTGAAAGCTGATGATTGGGACAGTCAAGCAACCTTGTCCAAATTTTATATTCTCACTTGTTTGACTTTGGCAACATCACGAATGAAGGCGTCATCATCCACAAACTTGAGAAGCTTCTTCAGCTGGTCCAGGTCACGCATGTAGTCCTCACCAATCCTCTATAAATAAAAACGCATTGATGAAGGAGCAATCTTCCCATTCCAATCATCCACTGTGAAATGTATTGGAAATCTGAGCTAGCTAAAATCTAAATCACAGGACTGTACCTCTAAAATTGTACATTTCAAGGCAACTGAGTATTGAACATGCGCCAAAGTCTGAGCTGTAAAGGAGCTGTGGAGGTTAGATGCAGAAGGTTTGCATCCAAGTCCACTCAGACTTTTAAGTTAATTAGGCATTGCAGGTGCAGATTAAAGCAGGCAGTGAAGGATCTGTCTGAAGCAGCAATGGGAGCCAGTCAGTGGATCTGGCAGAAAGAAATATATAAGTATTTGCAAGAACGAACACACACCTCTGCAATGACCTCAGCCAGGCCAGGGTTGCACATAACCAGCCAGCGTCTGGGCGTGATGCCGTTGGTCTTGTTCTGAAACTTTTGAGGGTCGATCTCGTAGAAATCCTTGAACCTGGTGGATGAGAGCAACAATCAGAGACCACTGAAAAACTGAAGTCCATCTTGTTGTCATTGGAGGACCCCGTAACTCAAAATGTTGCCGAAAATGTTTTCCATTCTCACACTACTGTGATGGTATACAATTACAGCAGAGACAGGCAAATGGCTAGATGAGCTGATTTCCTTACACAGTGTCTTTGATGATTTCAGAATGGATGCGGGCCACTCCATTGACAGCGTGAGACCCCACAATGCAAAGGTGAGCCATGTTGATTCTCTTGCTGTCGCCTTCCTCGATCAGGGACATCCGGCGTAGGCGGTCGTTGTCTCCGGGGTAAAGCGATGCGATGCGCTGAAGGGGTAAGAGGAAAAAGACCTCTCAATATACAGTAGGGCTCTTTGTGTTACGGATATGTTGAGAAGATCTATGGATGAGTGTAGCCACCTTTTTAGCCTGAGATAAATCTTTATGTTGTAAATTCATAAGACACATAATAGTAAACTGGTTAATTAAACTGAAGCGTTATGAGGATAGTGTCTTATACGGGAAATAAACCATAAATTAATGCTTTGCTTAAAATAGAATTAATTTTTATTTATATTGGTGGTCATTTACCTTGATCACTGACTGGAGGTGATAGACTTTTTAATTTATATCCAATGCACATTTAAATTTTGTTTTTTTAATCCTGTTAGAGAAAGTATATGCACAAAATCTCTATCTCTATCTCTCCTTAGCTAATATTCCATTTCTTTTCCTAGCACTCACTTACTTGATCGTTATTCTGACAGGAATATTACAAGGGCACTAAAGCCCCGATCTTTGGTTGCTTGTAATTTTAGTGATGTAAGACTTGCACCCCCCCCGCACCTCCAGATGCCGCCTGTTGATCTCGTAGATGATCTCCAGGTGACGGGGCAGGAGGTTGTGGAAGAGGTCAATTGGCCAGCGCTCCAGGGCTTCAGGCAGAACGGTGTGGTTGGTGTAGGCACAGGTACGAACCACAATGTCCCAAGCCTGAACGCAAGGGGAGAGATGGTTGTGTTCAAGATATTTTCATAGATTCAGTTGAAATATAACATCTTTCTATAGACCCATTATGATTCATGGTTTTGGTTGACATCTTTCTTGATGAGACAATGTAGAAAGGTTATTCTTTGCATTATTTGGTCAGGCTTTATTTGACGAACAAAAGAGAAACTGTTCCCCGTTCTAAAAAAATTCAGGGTAGAAATGTTTGGGTTGGTTTTTTTTTTTAAACGGGGAACAGTTTTTCTTCGTTCGTCAAATGAAGCCTTATCAAATAATGCATTTATAGTAGTTGTTTCAATTGATGTTATTTTTGTAATGTCAGGTTTAGCATCAAGTTAACTTCAGTGATCTCTCCTTCAAAATAAAAGCACCAAAATTGACACTCTTGAGATTAAGAATTGTAATATGTATTTTGGTGCTTGACCTCCATGTTTGTTTTGGCTGTGTGTTGTAGCAGCATGAGAGTTCATGTTTTCGCCAGACTGGGGGGTTGCACCACCACTCAGGTGTGGTGTGTGTTTCCCGAACCCAACAGGTCGTCAAGTGTGTGTTCCCCAAACCCAACAGGTCGTCAAATACATGTTCCCCAAACCCAACAGGTCGTCAAGTACATGTTCCTCAAACCCAGCAGGTCGTCAAATACGTGTTCCCCAAACCCTACAGGTCGTCAAGTGTGTGTTCCTTTAATTCAACTGGTCAGCAAGTCAAGTGTTCCCCTTACGATGCAAGATGAAAAAAGCTGCGAATGCACACAGTCTTTTAGTCATATAGTGTGTCCCCAGCTTATAATAACCACCTCAAGATAATAGAGTGTAACCCTGACTGGCCAGACTGAGATACTGGGGCACCCTGTACCTTCTCCCAAGTAAGTTTCTCAATATCCACCAAGATCCTCATCAGCTCAGGTATGGCCAAAGCAGGGTGGGTGTCATTCAGCTGGATGGCCACCTTAAGACCAGAGAAAGAGGAAAGAAAGCAGTAGAATTATTAAAAACACTTGTATATGGATAAAGTCTCCTACACAACACAACATAAAACAGTGCAAAGCAAGGAAATTTTGTGTCTCAGTAATCGAGATGACGTGCAATAAAGGTCCAAGGTTTCAAACATTTTGTAGTTACACGGTATGCGTTCCAGCCCACTGAGCCACCAGGACACATTTTATCTCATCTTATACCCAACGCTGAATCATAATATCTCACCTTTTCCGGCAGGGTGGAAAGGTCCATTCGCACAACCTCTGTGGAGCCGAACTTTGAGGCTTTGAATCGGCGAATGATGTCTTGAAGAGTGGCCGCCACGACAAAGTACTCCTGCTTCAGACGTAGCTCCTTCCCCTCAAAGAACTAAAAGGCGGTGTAGAAATCTCTTACGGCTATGTGTAATCATTGAGTTTTAGTTCTACAAACATTTCTCAGAGGCAGAGCTGCTCTGGATATAGAAATAATTTCATTGGTCGAGTTGAACTTCAGTGGACGGAGCCAAAGTTTTTTTCTGGAATTTCTGGAAGTTTTCTAGGTTAGCTAGCTAGCTTGGTGATCTTCCAAGATCATGAATGTCTGAATACAGAAGCCATTGCCATTTTTATATGGCCTCTAGAGCAGCTCTGCCTCAGAGAAATGTTTACATAACTAAAACTCCAATCTTTCAAACGTGTACAGTACTGTACAAAAGACCACCCTTTTGTTCATTCAAATTCCAGTCAAACAGCCATTCAGTACAGACTGCTTATTTTTTGGTGTCAAACAAATGAGATTAGATATGATAATTCACTTGCATAACGAAGGTAAAAGTCAAAAAGGAAAATAAGTGAAAAAACAGGAGTTTCCAAAACTGGAGTTCAAAAAGATTATTGTAAAATATAGACAAAATGGGACTACTAACAACCGTGTAAGACCTGATGGTCGAAACTATCACCATCAGATAGACAGTACTTAAAGTTTTCATCTTTGAGAGACGGGAAAAATTTTAAAAAAAATTAAAAAAATATCAAGCTCCACGCTTGCTTCAGATCTGAAAAAAAAATTGTGTTTCTGTCGATCCTTCCACTGTGAGACCACTGAATGATCTGAATCTGAATGGTCTGAAAGGATGTGGAGCTGTCAAAAAGCCGCTACTGAAAAAAGGAAATAGACAACAAAAAAAAAACACAGAAAATGGACACCTGAGATGTGTAACAGAAGGTAGTATGTATGTGCCGAAGCAATGAAAGACTCTCGGAGCAATGTCTACAAGCATCATCAAGCATCAGCATGGTGGAGGAGCAGTGCAAGTTTGGGGATGTACAAGGACATCTGGAGTTGGGGATTTGTTTTTGATAATACATCATGCAATACCTTCTGGGAAATATTTGATTGGGAACAAATCCCTTCTATGGCAATATAACGACCCCAAGAACACTGCTAAGAAGATCAAGACGTACTTATCGAACAAAGAAGCTGCTGAGGTTCTCAGAACTTCTGAGGCTGAACTTTGAAGGCGTTTGCAAGAAGCGTGGAAAAATATCCCTGCAGATTTCTGCAGAAAAACTCAAAACAAGTTTCCCAAAAAGAATGGATCAAAAGCAAAGGGTGGACACACTAAATACTGAAAAAAATGATATTATGTTTAGTTGTGGAGGCTTTTGTGTTAAATATATGTTCCCTGCATAAATATCTTGCCCTTTATGGCAGTTTTGACTGGAACTTACATAAACAAAAGGGTGGTCTCTGACTGACAGTACTGTACATGGGTCAGATTTTACAAGATGTTTGATAAAATCTTAAGATTTCCTTAAGATTCCTATTCCTTATATTGGTTTAGAAGAAAATCAACAGGACATATGGATTATTAGGAGTGATTTATAGGTTGGTATGAATGTATACTGCAGCAAAGTCCGGTTCTACTCACATTGTCGTTGGGATAGAGAACCCGGGAGATGTTCTCAGCCAAGTTTCTATCCAACACAGCTTGGATGTAGCCGCCAACGTTAACTACGGAACAGCAACGGCTTCTGAGTAAGTCGTGTTTTTTCTATTCCAATATCCATTTTTCATCGTGTTGCTTATTGCTGAAGGTGACGACCTTAACATTGCAAAATACACTGACACAGTAGTTTAGCATTCTGCATTAAAATACTCACAGTCTTTGAGGTTGAAGTCACAGGGGGCCTTAGCAGACCACAGTCTCATGGTGTTGACTATGTTGTTCCTGTAGCCAGGGACTGGGGTGTCATAGGGGAGGGCCAAAACCACCTAGAAGGCGAGTATAAAGAAACATATAACCCCAGAATTTAAGGTGGAAATGCCTCTGAAACACCAAAACTGTCTGACCATAGATATATGTGTTTTTACACACCTGTGTGTCAACCCATTTGACTCCTTCATCGGTGTGCTCCACTCTTCCATAGAAATGGACTGGACGCATGTACTCAGGGCGGGCCTTCTCCCAGGGATTGCCGTAGCGCAACCAATCATCGGCTTCCTCCACCTTTGTGAAGATGTCAATCGTTTTGTGTCATTTCTTGGTCTTGGTCATTTCTTATTTGCATTTCATTATCATAGGAGCTCCAGTGGACAGTGCTTGAAGGAGATTAAATGATGTGCAAAGAAAATGTGCAAAGAAAAACAAATGCCAATATATATCAGTCTAACCCTGATCATGACTGATTCAACCATCACCTTAAGCAGACGTGGATTAAACCAAACAGTGCAACTGGGGAGGGGGTCTAAATACCTGCCAGCCGTCGACAATTTTCTGGTTGAAGATGCCAAACTCGTAGCGGATGCCATAGCCATACGCAGCCAGACCCAGAGAGGCCATGGAGTCGAGGAAGCAGGCTGAGGAAGCAGGGGGGGAAAGGGAGGGAAGGGGAGACAACCGGGTGAGACAAGGCCGTTCCAGGCAACGTTAAGCATCACTTCTACAACCGGGCTGTTCTTAGAAGGGAGCAGTGGCTCACCGGCGAGACGGCCGA
>CABFOQ010001479.1:7807-17868 GCA_900660455.1 Gephyroberyx darwinii | reverse complement strand
TACCCCGCCGATAACACAAGTAAGTTTCTCACCCTGTAGCTAGTGTGTGTGTGTGTGTGTGTGGGTGTGGGTGTGGGTGCCTGTGTTGTGTTGTGTTATGTTGTGTTTAGTCCTCGGGGAACAGTATCCAGGAGCTTCTCTTTTTCCATCAGAGAGCTGGAAAGCCATGATGAGAGGGGGAGAGAAAAGAGACATGTAGATAGTGATGGAGAGAAGAGAGAGTAGTAGAGAAATGCAAGGGGGAGAGATGGGGCGAGATAGATAGAAAAGAGGAGAATGAGAGATGGGGGAGAGATGGAAAAAGGTGAGGAGAAGAGAAAAGGAGTGAGAGAGGGGAGAGAGGACGAGGGATGGAAGGAGTAGATTGATTGTAAGCCTATATTGTGGCTTCATGCTAAGAGAAAGGAAGATATTGCAGCTATATACAGTACGGGTCTGTTCAAATCACTGGTGGCGTATTGCCAAGACCACACACACACACACACACACACACACACACACACACACACACACACTATACGAAGCACAGGAATGAGAGAAAGACTAACTGAATGAATGTGTGAATGAAGAAATATGTGATTCAAGAGACAAAACAAGAGAACAAAGTATGATACATAGAGAGGTTTTGTTGAGTGCTGATGGTATAGTGTGTGTGTGTGTGTGTGTGTGTGTGTGTGTGTGTGTGTGCGTGCGTGCGTGCGTGCGTGCGTGCGTGCGTGCATGCGTGCGTGCATGCAGTGATGTCAGGGCATGCTCCTTTCCATGCCATGATGAGCACGGACAGTTAAATTCCTTGGAATGGCCTCAAATTACCGAGGATGAGCGGGCAATGCGTCAGGCTGAGGAATGCTTGGTGTTGTCTGAGCATATTTTACCGAGTGCGTCTGTGTGTGTGTCTGTGTGTGTGTGGGTGTGTGTGGCTACAACACAGTCTAAAAATTTGTGAAATGAAACACGTGTGGACATTACTTCACTCACTTCACTCATTACTTCACCACAATTTGGATTGTGTGACCACGCATTGGACAAGCCGTTTGCATTAGCTAACAGTTGAGTTAAGGTTACAGTTAGGCAACTAAAACAACTTTGGTTAAGATCCAGGAGAGGTTTTGATCATGGTTAAATGATTTTAAAAATTAAAACTTGGGAATTGAACCTGGGTGGTCGGAGTGGGAGGTAACCACTACCCCAACCTCCACACCTTTACTACTGTTTCTAGTCGGGTCTCCTCCTTTTGTGATGAGGAAACTCGTTTCTCTCGCTTTTCATGAATGCAGCACGTATTTGCACCGGTATGCTCATGTCACAAAATTTAGTAATGTGTTACTCGGTAACCCGGTACAGTAATATTTGTGTACTTTTGTTCATAAACATCAAATGTATTAACCAATATGATGGAGAGGTCATTAGTAAATATAATAGTATAACATAATAGTAAGTAGTATCAAGGAAGGAAGCAAGGAAGCAAAAGTACAAATTAATGCTTCTCTGGAAATGTAATTGATTTGTGTTTATATTGGTGGATGTTTGCCTTGTGCTGATCACTGACTGGAGGTCAAATTTTTTTTCAACCTTTTTAATGAATTAACTGACAGTAACTGAGTGCTAACTTGGTCCGCTACATGCAGAAAGATATTTTAGAAACCCGAGACCAAGCCACACTATTGAGTAAAACACGAGTAGAGAGCTGACTATTGGGACTAACACCATAAAAAGAGTGCACCTCTTCATGCTTCTGAAAACAGACCTGGTCTTCAGACAGCTCAGGCTACACAGCTAAAAGACAATTCAGTTCCAAACCAGCTCATCCACACAAAGCACGCCGGCATCAGGAAAACACAAGGCTTACATTGGTCCTAGCTGGTGTCATGTTCACCTACACACACATACACACACGGGGAGGCAGTCTCCCGTAACACTCAAGCCATTCACCCCGAACTATCTGAACGATCAGAAAGAAAGCGAAGGAGAGAGAGAGAGATGAGAAAGAGCTGCAAAGATTCCTAAATGGGCCTCAGGCAAGAAAGGATCACCCCTGAAACATTTTTCACTCACTTATCCAAACACACACACACACACACACAGACACACACACACACACTGCCCCTACCAGCCAGTGTCTTTACCTTGGACACTTTGGGTGTAGAAAATGAAACAGTGTGTGGCCAAATGGCTGTTGGCAGTTCTGCTAGAGTAGACACATTTTAAGATGCTATCTTCACGAAAAGAAGGATTACCACTATGTGTGCGAGTGTGTGTGTGTGTGTGTGTGCGGCAGACATCTCCATGTCTCTCAGGAGGCCCCGTGGTCTTTGAACATCTGTAAACATTGAGTGTGTGTGTGTGACCTTTCCTTAAACTCTCTCTGTCTTCGTCTCGTTTGGCAGGCATCATCGCCTACACAGAATACCTCTTCCTGCTCTGCATCCTGACAAGTGAGTCACTTCCATCGCCTTTCACTTCCTTCCTTTCGCTTTTTTTTGTCGTTGTCTTCTTTGTCTCTTTCTTATTCTCTCTATCTTTCTCTGTCTTAGCGGTGTGCTGTGCTCACTAATCATTTAGGGGGAACGAAGTTAGCTGTTGGGGTACACGACACGAACGATACTCATGCCCGCCCAGAACTCAATGATAGAGACATAGAGACAGAGAAGAAGAAGAAGAAGGCTCTACTTGTGACTATTGGGGATATTGATGTATCTGCTCTCAGAAGGTGTTGTGTAGTGAAGATATAAGGCCTGGAGAAGGAGTAAGGCCTATACCACCTGGTTGAAAATGGATGGGGAGCAGTGTTAGGCTCGTTACTCCAAAAAGTAATATAGTCATTATACATCTCAGTATAGTACTCACACCTCTAAACTTTGGTACTGCGAATGTTGAATGTGTTTTATTAATTGTTTATAAATGATGCATTCAGGTACAATCTTTTACTATGTGAGTATAAATAATGATTTGCCTTTGTGCTGTCTTGCACTAGATGGCTTTGATCACCTTGAAAACAAGTCCAGGACTTTTTCCTGTTATTCTTGACAATTTCCTGCACATGCATGTGAAATCTGCGATTACATAAGAGGAAGATAGCTGCAGGAAAATGAAATGTTTACTGTCTATAGTTGAGGTCATAAAGATTTATCCACCTATCCTTTCCGCCTCCTGTCACTTCTCACTAAGCTATCAGTGGCTTTAAAATCAGCTTTAACACACACGCATGCACACACTCACCCCCTGTGCTGTCCTCTCTGTTCCCCAGAGCCCCATGCTGGCTTCAAGATTGCTTTCAACATGTTTGATGCGGACGGCAACCAGATGGTGGACAAGAGGGAGTTCCTGGTGGTGAGTCACCGACACTGCGCCCTCAGACAGCAAATCCACCCCTAGACATGTCGACCCCGCAAACTGACTCTGGTCAAGATCAATGTGTGTGAATGAGGTATCGGACCGTTCAGTCAGTATCAAGAGCGAGTCGATTCGCAAAGCCTGGTCAGATCGTCCGAAGACCAATCCAGCTCGTTGAATGTTTGCTGAAGCCGTTACGTGCAAATCAGCTTTAACTACAGCTCTAAATAGAGGCATGGGGTTCTTTCTCTCATCACAGCTTCAGGAGATCTTCCGGAAGAAAAATGAGAAGAGAGGGAGGAAGGGAGATGCCGAAAAGTCAGCCCAGTTGGTAAGTCCAGAGGAGGACGGTGCGTGTGTGTGTGTGTGTGTGTGTGTGTATACATGTGTGAGGATGGATGCATTTGTGTGATTGTAAACTTCACTAATAACCCTGCAACTTAACAGTACAGCAACCAAGGCTCACCAGTCCTGACTGCAGGGGACAAGTTGCTTTCATCGATGGGGTAAACTTGGGAGTGCAAACATCCAACATGTTCACCATTTCCATTTTTGATGAAATGATTTTAATTGATTTAGAATTACATTTATTTAACTCACAGTGCACACCAGGTGGTATTTCTGTATATGTACTGCCATTTCATCCATGATTAGGACAAAACCTCTACTTGTGTTACTTTTTCAAGGTTGCTAAACGTACAGGAAGAGGTAAAAGATGAGTGTGGCATCACAATCTACTTGGGCATGTTTTTTAAAAGTTAGTTGAAGAAGCTTTGGTTTTCGCCTGTGGTCCCAGTTCCATTTGTCATCTGTATATAAACAGGCACCCATCGAGTTAAACTGATCTTGCAATCATGTTTGAGCAATGCTCCTTGCTCATGCTGCTTTACCGAAAGTGTTTCTCAATGTCTCTGTTGTTACTGCGACAGTTATCCCTACTGTGTACTTGTTGCACTGGATACGCTCTTCAAAAAGTCATTTTCAACACATCTTGCCTTTCCACACCGCCTGTGTCAAAGATGTCTTCCACATTAAAGTAATAATCTGCGCTATTTTCATAGAAATACGTTTATGTTTGCTGCTCTCTACTGCAGATTGATATAACAAGTGATTAAGTAGTGATTCAGCCTCTAGCCTATTTATGAAAGCTTTTCCATTCGCTGTTCTAAACACCCAGTAGGTAGAGCTTCTGGTGCACAGGAAGTGATGCGTTTCACGTTACGTGCGTCCGGTTTGTTTGAGCTGGGTAGTTAGCGTGAGCAGCGATAGCCACCGTGGCTGAACAGACAAAGAAAAGAGCGCCACCTACAGAAACTCCATCGACAGAAAATCCAAGGAAGAAGGTGTCACAGTGCTGGACACACTGTTTGATTGACAGGTGAGCTCTGGGAAGTGCAGTGCAGATATGTCCCAAAATGCACTCGCAGATGCGTTGAAAACGACGCGTCCTATTGCAGAGTGTATCCGCAGCCTCTTTCCTTGCATGTACTAACATGTCTTTTTACCTTCTCTCCCCCTTTCCTCCCCTCCTCTCTGACTGCATGCTGTTTGCCCCCCTCCACCCTCCCTCTCTCTTCCTCGTGTCTCTCTCTGTGTGTTAGAGTATGCAGCTGTATGGATATCAGATTGCCCCCATGAACAGCGTATGTATCCAAAACCCCTTAGTCTCCTTTCAGCTGCTCTGTAGATGGATAAAGAGATGGATGGATGAGGGAGGGATGGAGATGTAAAGATGGGCGATTACTCCCATCAACAGCATGTATATCCACTAATGCTCTAATGCTCTGAGGATAGATGGAGGGGAATCAGAACCCCGAGTCCTTGATAGCTGTTTCCATCCAAATATCAAGAACATTTTGAAACGACAACAATCTGCTTTTAAACTGTTTGGGTAGTGGAACAAGATGGAGGGATGGAGGAAGGGATTACAGAAATGGGGGATAAGGGCTCAATAATGTACGTTTTCATCCTAAACAAGTGTTTTTCAACACTGATTGTCCAAAGAATTTCTGTCACCGCCCAAAACTAATTTTGCAGGGTATTTGGAGGATGTAAGCAAGCAAAATTGAACCTGTTTATAACTCATCTAGCCTGACGTATTTTATTCGGCCCACCTTCCTACATTCCAGGGACTTGGTAGGTGAAAATGTCAATTTCCTTAGGATACTTAGAGGACCCAATTTGATCCTCCCATCACCCACTTTTGTATCCTGACCCAGTCTTTGGAAAACCCCCTAACCCTGACCCAGTCCACCTGATCCTCTGTGTGTAACATCTACTGTGTAGGCTCTGTGAATGGATGGAGAAAGAGGGAGAGCGATAGAGGAAGATTGCGTTCAAGAGAAGGTGTCCATCTGCCAGGCCAGATGAGTGATTGATCGGGGGACGATGGCAGAGGGAGGGATGAATGGAAAGTGGGACAGGAGAGGAGGAGTAATAGATTTAAGGGGTCAGGAGAGATGAACTCTTCAAAAACGAGAGTGATGTGATTTAGAATGACTCGAGACTCTCTAAAGCGCTAACGGAATCAGCCGCTGGCCATTTTAAACCGTTGTAACATAACGGCCCTGTGTGTGTGTGTGTGTGTGTGTGTGTGTGTGTGTGATGATGGGGTGTGGGGGGGGGCATTGAGTGAAAGACGAATGAGCAGGATTTCCATTATAAGGAAAGTGAACATTGTATTAATGTAAGAGGCAAGTCATGTCTGCCTTGATGTGGTATGGCATCCATCATGAAGTTAGCTTGCGTTTTATTACTTTCAGCTGAGAGAATGATTTATTCATTTCCTCAACATACAATGAGGCCCTTCTTGTTAAAGCTCAATTCCAATTAATATGTTATTGATCACGTATATGGCTAAAAAAAAAGCATTAAGCCAAAAGCAAAGCAACAGTATGGGAGTAGGCTAGATTTGTTTGACATTTTCCTGCTCAAATGCCTCACCAGGACTAACACTTCCAGGTCCTCTTTAGAAGACAAATACTCTCACATTCAGTTGATAAACAGTGTTAGCTGTATTAGTACAGCAGGATTTTGCAAAGAATTCCTCCTGGAGGTGGAGTACAGTGTACCGAGCATGTAAAAAGGAGGACTTCTAGTGTACAGTAGCTACATCTGTTTGATTTTGTAAATTGCAGTGCCATTACCCCGCCATCACAGAGCCAGCGGTAACTCAGATTTGAAGACGACCATCCACTTGTCTGTGTTTGGACAATGAGCCATTCTCTTACTTAGACACCCACACCAACACACACACGCACACAGGCAGACACTGCTTGTCCTATCAGTCTTGTGATGGATGGCTGCATTGTCTCTGTGGAGCTAAGAGCAGTGCAGGGTCATGTTAAAATGGCCGCTGCTGTATACTCCCTGGAGAGAAAGACTAGGTGGGTGGTCGGGGAGCTTAGCAAAGGCCGAATCCGCTTTATAACAGAATTCACCAAGCATTGTGTTGAGTCAGTTTACTTGTGAACATGGCTCTCTCAAAGCTAGTAACAAGACGCTACTCTACCGAAGATTGCGGGAATAATATGTGAATATCTGCTTTAGGATCCCTTTAAAATGCCTTCAGATAATCAGAAATCCCTGAGATGTGCTTGATTTTATTCACCTTTTATGTGTGATATTTTCAATGCAAAGGCCTGACAAGTTCAATAAACTAACAGCACCTTAAATGCTTCAAACATCTGGAAGTATTTGAAGTATCACGTTCTTCATACAAGTGGAATATCAGCAGATTCCTGAGAAATTCAGTGATGGTTAGTGTTGAGTTATGTTGACCAAAACCATCAAAGGAACGAAGCATTTTATTGTTCTCTCTATTTAACATCCTTTAGTTTATCTGTGATGTATCTTCAGTTTTAGGAGATGAAACGATAGTTTTCACACATCGTACACCCCTCCCTCTCTCCATCCCTGTTCTTTTTGACACTAATGTGTTTTTATGCTTGGTGCTTGCCCCAAGGGGTTGGGGGGTCAATTCACATTCAAATCAACCACTTCAAAATGGAAATTGATAGCACAATTCATTTTTTGCTTAGTTGTTTGATTTTCTTCAGTCATTTTAACCAGTGCAAATAATTATTTTCAAATACTATATGTGACAATGTTCAATAATCTATATGTATGTACCTATAGTTTATTTTTAAAAAAAATAATAATTTCATTAAATATAAAGAAAATGATCTGTGATATACTGAATCTTGACAATTGAAGTCTTCTTTCTGAAGTGGTTGAGTTGGTGAACTGACCCCGGCCCTGCTTGACCGCTCCTACAGGTGCTAAAAAAAGACAGTCAGGAGTTTGTGGCGCGGAGTTACTGGGACGTTCTGAGGCGAAGCGCCAGTCAAGCCCTCTTTTCTGACCTGGCGGAGGTACACAGACCCATCCGTCCTCTGTCCCTTCATCCCTTCATCCCTTCATCCCGCACCCTTTCTCTTCCTTAGAGCCTCTATCCACAGAGGTACATTTCTGTGTCAAGCCAGTCAGAGATAGCCAGAATAAGAAAGGCAATTAGGTGATTTTATGTGTTAATATGTCACAATAAAAGGTTATTTTGACACTGGACATCCTCGCCAGTTGACTGGTATGTTTTGTGTTTGAGTCTTTGTCCGTGAGTCTTTTACAGGCCTATATGACTGAATATGTGCAGATTCCTCCTTAATTGTATTCTGTGTTTTCACTTTGGTACGTTGTGTCACTCAAGTAAAGGCACATTTTATTTGAAAGTTATTACAGGAAGTCATATTTTTTGTATTCTGGTGGGCTTGACACTGGGGATGTACAATGTTTCTTTCTTTCTTTCTTTCTGTCTTTCTTTCTCCTTTCCTCTCTCCTACCATGTAGATTCAGATTTAGATTCACTCCATCATCCAGCCCTCCATCTCCTTCATCCCCATCCCAGTGATTATCTATCCACCCCAGCATGCTACAGAAACTAGTGTCAATCCATCCCTCCATTCCTTTCCCCCATCCCCATGTGGAAATATTTCTGATTTCAGATCCTCCCTTCATCCCTTACAAATTAATTCAGGGTGGATGAGCACTACAAGATCACTTCAGATTAAGCGTCCATCTCAGGCATGTCCTCTAAATTGGAATGATAGGAGAAGAATTTTTGAACAAAACAACAACAAAAAAAACATTGTTCTTCATTATGATTGGTCTTGATAAATGTGTGTGGGATGGCCTAAATGTCTGAAGTGTCTTTACACCCTTCCCATATTCTTCCTCCTTCACTCCTGATGAACAACTATAACAAGATTTTTTTTTCTTGATATTTGTTCATGTTAATTATTATTTCAAAAGCATTTCATCTTTGTGTTTGGTGCGGTGGTACTGGTGTAACAGTGTATATCCTTGCTGATAATTAGATCTAAGACATTCAAATGGCCATGTTTTATTAACCTGTTCTGTTTCTCTTTACTTTTGTTGTGTTACCTGCCCTCCGTCATTTAGCCTCTTCAGTATGCTTCTGTATGTGTACCTGTGCCTTGTTGTGACTAGTGTAGCTTTGGTGTCTAGTGGCAAAATCATTGTCGGTTTACACCAAAAGTTTAATGACGCTTTCATTTTAGCACCACACTTACACACTATGAATTACCTTCACTGAAGCGTACTAGTTTATCAGATATAAACTTTAGAAATTTAGAGACCTGTTCAGGAAAAAGCAAAAAGTGAATCACTTGTGGCTGATAATCAGTAGCAATAAAGTGCTGATCATGAACTCCTACTTCCGAGTTCAGCAGTCGTAAATATGACTTGTTACGCATTCAAATGTTTTTGGTTGGAATGAATACAAAAATAATGCCTACAATGGAAATAGTTTTTCCGATGCCTTTTGCTTTATATCAGAAGCGTTGTGCTGCAGAGACAGAATGAAGAGGAGAAAATGTACACCAGCCATGCAATTATGTTTTAATGAATTTATTAAAAACAAACAAATTCAACAAATAGTGAAGATAGAAAATTGTTTACAAACAATAATTCATATTAATCAAATGCATCAATTTTACCATCATTTGTTAACTGTACTACTATGCTACCACTATGCTCTCCGCCCCCTAAGTGTCACACCTCGGCAGCTCGGGTATCATAGAAAATTCCTACTTTCTCAGTCCTATTTACCTCTTTGTTAGGTTGTTCATGTGCAGCTTAACTCGTAATTATGATATTTCTGACAGACCTGGAAGGCAACATAAGTGCTGTTGCAAAGCCAGCTTCAAGGTACTGGTAATGATTAATAACAGCTAACATGCTGCTAGCAGGCTAGCTGCCTAATGACAGACTATGTGCTGTGGTGGCAGCGGAAGCTAAGGTGGAGGTAATGACAGTGGAGGGTAATGGGGCTGACCTTGTATTTACACCGGGGAGCCTTTCATCTGCTGGGATGTCAGACGGACAGAACAGACAAATCAGATGGAGGAGGAGGGAAGATGGAAGAAAAGTAAAGGATGAAAGACATAGATGTTGAAATTGTTACAGACAAGAAAAAAAAACTAAAGGAAATGAAAAAAGAGAGATAGAGGGATACAATGCTGGGAAAAGAGAGATTAAAGTCAGAAAGAAAAGAAAAAGGGGCAGGAGAGACAGAACGAGACAATAGGTGGAGAGGAGGGGGGAACACCAGAAAAGAGGGAGAGGGAAAGAGTGAGAGAAAATAAAGTGAGAGAAAAAAGATGAGAGGCACAATATGACAGGAGAGCAGAGAGGGCAAATTTAGAGGAATG
>CABFOQ010001478.1:0-10722 GCA_900660455.1 Gephyroberyx darwinii | reverse complement strand
GAGTGAGGGAAGAGCGGAGTGACTAGAGTATTCGAGCAGAGAGACAGAAGGAAAGAAAGACATCTTCTGGCATCAAAGCAGCCCGCCTCTCCGCTCTGTAAAATAATTAACGGGAGCAAAAAGGATGGAGGACCTAGAGAGAGTGTGTGCATCGATCACACAATCCAAGGGAAAGCGAGAGAAGCAGCAGGGTTTCGTAAGATAAAGTGCAGCCATGTACAGTATGAAGTACAGTAAAGTATATAAGTGAAGTATATAAAGGGATTCTTGACAGCTAGCCGCCTCGCTTCAACTTCAGCTGCATGAAAAAGTGAAAAGATTGATTGTCTTTAAAGGTGTAGTAAATAATCTATGACCTCTATTGGTGACCAGTAGAAATTTCAACAACATAGAACTTGTCTCCTCCCCTCACCTCTCCTGTCCCCTTGAATTACGGTGGCCTATAATTGAAACAAATCATGAGGTCACATTTTATAGTATAAGTATAAGCTGGCTATAAATAGAGCAGAGATCCAACAGAAATGTCTAGTATCATCATGCAAAACATGATGATGGAATAATAATAACACTGCTTTGTAGTTTGATTTTTTTGGCTTGAGAACGAGGATTTTATAGCTTTATTTACACTTGACAGGTAATCTGCTACTCCTGTGCATGCTGAGATCAATGAGGGCCACCTGCCTTGTGCTGCTACACCAGAGGAGGATGTCTGGCCTGGGGCTCGCGGTGGCTATCACCTCAGGAAACCTGAGCTGCATCCTGAGGTCCCAGTTGTCAGCTGTTACAAGTAAGCCTTTGGTCTTTGACCCCCTTTACCACACTCTCTCCACACTCAACCTCCCTGTCTGACACGCTTGCTTGGTAGGAAGAGAGCACATGCTCCAGGCTGCCTGGCATGTGGAGGTTGGTTGGTATGGGCAAGGCATCATAAACTGAGGTTTCCCTCCAAATCTCCCCTCATAGTGAGTCGGAAGGTGCATGCACGCAGACAGGAGACGTGGAGGTCGACTGGAGAGAGAAGCAGCTGTCCTTATTGGAGTCTGGTCTGATTGTCTGAGTGTAAATAACGACTGCGTGAGCCCACAAGCATCTGTCCATTTACACTTCTACATTCCCGAATCAAAACTAGATTAGGCAACTTTGCCTGTTTAACTGTTTATCTGATTATTGACTGTTATTTACAGAGGCATAACATCTAATGATGGTGAGTCCAGCTTTTTCCCTGGATGGAGCGCTTGTTGCTGTTTAGGAGAAACTTTTTTTATTTCACTCTTTTCGATTAGTTACTTCTTGTGTGGAAAAGATGTCGTGCCAGTGACCAAACCTGACACCGCAATTTCATTTGGGGCAAACTGGGGCAAATCTACATTGTCTCAGTAAGTAGGGGTGGCACCTTCTTCTCTGTTGCAGCCCTACGTGATTTAGGCTGATAAGACGAGTGTGGTTTTAAATAAAATCTTGCCTAGTGCACTTTTAAAGCGCTTCAGTACATCGTTGTGAAATTGTCCTTATTTGACATTTCAGGTCAGAAAAATGATGCAGATTCATCTAGAAGAAGAGAAGACATTTAAAATGAAAAAAATAAATAAGAATAAGAACTAAATTAAAAATAGAGTTAAAAAAAGAAACAGGTATCTAGTTAATTTGTTCTAAACTAACAGATCACCCAATCTGGTGTCCTGGCGGCAATTTCTAATAGAGGGCTTATTTTGGGGTAAGAACTCTTCTACCAAGAGTATTTCCACTTTTACCTATGTGAAGGACCTGCATTGGTTCGTTCTGCTCCTCCGCTAAAAGCCAGTGCTTTAGCTCTGGGAAATATGAAGCAGGGCCTCAGATGAGCACGGGAGCAGCTTAATCATTAGGCCTGATGGATGAGGGCCCAATCTGGGCAGGGAAGAGGAGGAGAGGGGTGGAGGAGGCGGGTGAGAGACAGAGAGGATGTGGGGGAGAGATAGAGAGAGAGAGAGAGAGGGCAAGAGAGATTTACAGTAGACAGGGTGGAGGGAGAGCGATAGAAAGAGGGATGAACAGAGGGAGACATGCAGACGGCCGCAGAGGAGGATCCGTCTGACAAATTACCTTCTCCTCCATTACAAAGGATGTCAAGCTGGACGCCTCTGTCACCTCGCATACACACTCATGCCTGTCTCCATCGTGGGCCCAAACACACACATAAATAACCACCTATACACATAGCTACACACCTACTTGAATCAACGCACTCTCAAACGCACACACACCAACTCCTGTTACCAGGTGATAAAGGAGCTTGTCGTGGTGGTGATGCAGACCGCCGCCATAGTAATGTCATAGCAACTCAAGAGTGTGTCAGATAGAAGCGACTATAGCTGTCAGCTGCTCATGTTATATATTAGGCTGTTGTAAACTAGGCCATTAACACTAATGACTGTCTGGTTCACTGAGTGGCTGACTGGCTGACTGGTTTATTGAGTAACTGGCTGGCAGACTGATTGCTTGGCTGACTGGCTTACTGATGGACTGACTGGCTGGCTGGCTAACTGGCAGACAGATTATGGATTTTGCTCTAACCTCTGTCTTTCTAGAAAATGTAGCAATAAAATTCACCTTAAAGCACAGAAACACAATAATGAGGAAAACAAGACGGCCCCTAGTGATTGCAGGGCCATTCTGGTATATGAGTCACATCTCAAGGCATATGCAATTCAAAATGTTTAAACATCTGAAACGGCCAGGGCAATGGAAATATGTTAAACATCCATGCATGCACACTTGCACAGATTGTTTGTTGAAAAAAAAAAAGGTGCATTGAAAAATGTAGGTAGTCAATGACGTACGGCAAGTAGTTTTCTTATATCAAGTAATCTGTAATAGGCAGAAGTGCTGTGCCTATAGCTCAGTCCAAAATATAAATAAAATACAGGAAAAAAAAATGTCCCAATGACTTTCTTATAGGATAGTCTACAGACCTCTTAGTTGATCATGTTTGTCATTTGATAAGATATTCAATTAGTATTCAATGTTCTATCCGAAAAACTTTTTTCAATTTTTGTGTGTGCAAAAAATGTATAGTAAAAATACACAGGCCCAGATTTATTACAGATTTGCAAAGGGAAGAGCGTGCACTAAATCACCAAAATGACCAAATCAGAATGCCATGTTATTCACTAACTGTACGCAATGAGTGTAAAAGATGCCTATTAGTCGGTCAAAAAACAAAGCCTCTTTGAGCCTGTCATGGTCATGCATATGTCAATAATATGTAAATATTTTACCTACATAGTAGGTACGTATGTTACGCAAATTGTGATTGCAGCTAATTCACTAACAACAACACCAACTCCCCCAAATTATCGTAGTGCATATAAGATCTTTTGAAAGGTGGCGTAAGACTTTGCTCAAAGAGTTTGTCCATTCAGAAAGGCTGCTATCATTGCAGCAAAATGCAGACATCATCACCAGCGAGTCAGGGAGCAAGGGAGAGGGTTCTCAATCCTAGAATCTCAAATCAGAGAATGCTCCAGTTATAATGGGGCTTTATGGTGCAAGGGTGTCAGCCTAGAGCTGAAGCTGTTTGCACTTGGTGTGCTTGGTTATGAAAAAGGCTCTTTGCTTGCACAGTGCTCTTTTAAAGGACAGGACTTGTTTGTGCCACAATAACAAAACTGAGGCACAAAACAATACGCAGATTGGGTTAGGTTTGCTATGTCCTGCACTCTGTTAAGTCCTTTCAGTCCTCTTCTACCTGTTACTGTTTTTATGTGCTTTTGTTCTGATCATATTCTGTAAACATATTGTTTGTCATAATTGATTGTGTCTATTGGCCTTACCTAGTTAGGCCTGTAAAGTCCTTTGAGGCTTGTTTGTGATAAAGCGCTGTAGAAATAAACTTGACTTGCCAAAAATGCAATAAATATTATGAATGTTTGAATGTTTCAATTGACTTTGCATTACAATAGTAACACATGAAATCTTTCAGTACAAAGCAGTATCAAATGTAAAATTATTGAGTATTAAGACTTTCCCAGAGGCCCGACACCACTTCAGAGGAATAGAATAACTATAAAATTTTCATCATTTTTTACTTAAAAAAAGTAGATCAGTATCATCAGTATTTGAAGAGCATATCCAGTAGATTTATTTGGAATACATTCCTTGTAATGCATCAACCATACTTTTTTTTTTTCAATTGATGTGATAGATGAATAAAAGCCAATTTTTTTTTTCCATTTATTCATCTATCACAGGAGAGCTCACTAGAAAGGGATGTATCCTTGTTGTTTAACATGCTATAGTGGAAGGGATGGACGAAACAAAACTTGAGTTCAGAGAAGATGGTCAGACCGTCCTCTGAAATCCCCCAATGTGTTAAAGATATTGTATAAATATGCAAAGGATTTATGTTTTTCCTCCACCACCTGTGTTCAGTGTATGAATCCTTGAGCACTCCAAGCCAAACTACATTTTATATTCTACTCAAGACATATGGAAGTATTTTCTGTTAAATGTACTGAAGTATCAAAAGTATATTGTATTTCAGAGTTTGGGAGTCCTTGATGGATTAACCTCTAAAGACAGAAATGCAGAGACGTGCCTTTTTAACTACACCAATTGTTTTCAATGGCGTACTGCGCACTGAAGTCAATCACTTGAAGGCAGTCTTTCCTGTTCAAATGAAATAGATATATTCCCACCTTTTCTCAAAGCTTAGTGGGAAGATTAGCAATCATCATGGGCTCTTTTGCTGGCCTGCTCTGGTATATTTGACAAGTTTCGGTGACTCTTGTGTATTCTTTTGTGTATCTTGTGTATCTTGTCATCGAGAATGATGATTCTATTCTCTCTTAGTAACATCCCCTTTGCTACACATACAGTAACTCTGACCCGATGTGGTAATATTTTTGTTATTTGGCTAGCCTCAACTATCCACATCATCTCAATAGTGCATCTGCAATTGTTATGTGTTCGCCTGGTGTGCAGATCACATCAAAGTCATACCTTTGTAGTTTCATCAAGAGGCGTTCAATTCTTGGTGACAAGTTTTTCTTGATGATAGATATCAAGGGGCGATTATCTGTCTTGGCTATGAAGATAGGCAATCCATATATTTAACAGTGGAACTTTTCTAGTCCAACCACCAGGCCCAAACATTCCTTTCTATCTGAGCATATCAACAATCAGTCTAAGTCATTCTAGTCTAAGCTTCCAATCTTCTCCTACTTCTGTTCCAGAGTCAGTGGAGACCTTTAGTGTTTTGGTAGGATCATAGTAAGCAAGTCCAGGAGCAGTTGGCAGCGTCGTTTTGAGGTTTATCCACTCTTGCACATGCCTGGATGTCCGCTTGAATTCAGTTGTATTATATAGAAGATTATGAAGGGTTGATGCCTTAGTTGACAGGTTGGGAATGAATTTTGATCATACCCAGGACACATAACACTTCTTTCTTGTCTTTAGGCCGTGGCATATCCAATGTGGCACTCACTTTTGTTTCATCTGGTTCTACACATTGAGCAGAGAGCTTGTCTCCCAAGAATATTATTCCCTGGACACTGAATTGTCACTTAGCTTTGTTAAGCTTCAGATCATTCCTTTGTGTCCTCTGTAGCACCTTTGCTATAGTCTCTCATTATGTTGCTGTAGAGATCATACCCAAAGAGTCACATCATCTATACTGCATCTGACGCCATCTAGATCTTCTATGATGTGAAGGTGCAGTATCTTGAGCTCTCATCATCCAGTTGTATCTGCCAGGAATCTCTGGAATGAATCTAGCTTAGTGAAGTACTTGGCTCCTGTCATTTCACTTGCCATTTGTTCATGCTTAAGCCGAATCTGGTAGTGCTCACATTTAATGTTTGCATTGAGATCGCCTGGATCAATGCAAATTCTTAACTCAATGTTCTTGTTGTTTTTATCCACACACACTGTTGAGTTAACCCAGTTCTGTTGGCTCCTCAACTTTTGTGATTACTCCAGGCGTCACCATTCTGTCCTATTCCTTTTTGAGGAGTTCACGTTGTGGAGCTGGTACTCTCCTTGGAAATGAACCCCATGGCATTGCATCCTCTTTTAGCTGAATCTTGTATGTGTTTGGCAAAGAACGTAGTCCCTTGAAGACCTCTGAGTAACTCTGTATTATGGAATCATCCGAATCTCTCACTGCATCTGAAAGGTTGACAAATTTGAGCATCTCTTTCATTACTTTAGTATCACTTGTGCTGATAAGATTAGCATTTGCACCCCTGTCCAGGCTGAGTGTGACCAATGCTCCATTTACTGGCAGTGACACTATCAATTTACTTCAGCATCATTCATCATATTGTTTTGTCATCTTTATCCACCATATGCACAAAGTATTTCTCACCTAGATCCGTCTCCTCATCAAAATTCACTCATTGTTTTTCTGAACAGCTAGCTCGTGCAAGCTCTTTATTAAAAGCACATAACATTGTCGTAAAACGTAAGACTTTACACTTTACCAGTAAGACCCCTATGGTACTATCATAGTGCTATACCTCCAAATGAGATCAGAGGGTGGGAGGAGGAGAAAAAGGAAACAAGAACAACTTTGCACTTTTGGATGGCTCTTGGTAATCTGGGTGACATGCTGACATGCTGTTTCCTACTCTTGTTGCAAAAGGTGGATTCTGGAAAACTCTAAGCTGATAGGTACAAAGCTGGCCTAACACATATTTGTCCATAACATAAGTAAAGGAGAGGTGATCAAGAAAGCGGAAAGACTAGAGTGAGTGGAGGAGGAGGTGAGGAACAGAGAAAGATGGAAAGAGATGAAAAGACTGACAGAGATTCAAATTCCTTAATAATCAGGGTAGTGGTAGCCTTGAGGTTTGAGTAGCAGGCTTGTGATCGGAGAGAGTTGCCAGTTCAAATCCCAGGACTGACTGGGAAAATGTGGGTGTGGAAAGTGAATGAGTAGCACTTTCCCCTCCCTCAACAACCACTGTCAAGGTGCCCTTGAGCAAGGCACTTAACCCCAACTGCTCCAGTGGAAAGGCTCAGTGTACAACAGTAGAAGCATGTGGTTGTACTGGTCAGCACCCATTGGGAAAGTGTGGAAATGTATGAATGTGAAGCAAGACGTTGCTGGAAAAGAGCACGGTGATCAGTCAACTTCACCTGGCTAAATAAAGGTTATTTAAAAATTCCACTGACTTACTGCTAGATGTTTTAAGCAGAAGGATCCATAGGAACTCCGGAGCTTGGAGAAAATCCCAACAGAACTACATTCAGTCCCACAATGATACCATGACCAGGACAAATCATAGGGTGTTTTCATAGCTAGTTGGTTTAGAAAAGTTATTTCCAACCATGGAGTGGTTTCCCCCTCAATTTGGTTCATTTGCCCATATGAGAACACTCACCAATCAGACTGAGATACTGTTGAGAGGGAGGTTTCTTTGGCTTTGTTTGGAGTGAGAACAGCACTGTGGATTATGGGTTAAGAATGGAGTTTTGTGGGTTAAAGAAGAGTTTTGTTGAGATGCTCATTAAACCATGCTTTCTTTGGTCGCCGGAATACGGACAATTGTGTGTATGTGTTTGTACTGGTTTGTATGTATTCATGTGTATGTGTGAAAGGGTATTTCTGCATATGGGAGTGTCTAAAAGTCTATGTGTACATGTGTGTGTATATTCCTATGAGGATCACAAAATAAGACCTCATTTTCTGCATACTAAGTGTCTAAAGGTTTGTGTGAATGTGGGTGTGTGTGAATGTGAGAACCCTTTTGAGTTTTTAACCTCCAGAATGAGGACATTTTTGCAAAGTGAGGCCATTTTGACTGATCCTCATTTCTTCAAGGATTAGGTTTAGGTTAGGGTTAATGTTAGTTTAAGGTTTGGGGATTAGGATTAGGACTAGGTTTTAGAGTTAATATCAATTACAATTAGGTTTAAATTAACATTTGTTATCTAATGGAAATAATAAAATAGGGTTAGGGATTAGGGAATGAATATAATCAGTGGAAGTATAGTAAGAGGAAGTGTGTGTGGTCAGGCTGATAGAGCATGTCTACTATTCTGATTATTCTCACTTTTTCACTGGAGTTCCACCTCATTGTACCTGACTGAATGGGGGAGAGAGAGAGAATGAGTGGATTGGGCCATGATGGATTGTGACTGTCTGTGTTATGCAGGTGTTTGGCCATCCTTCAATGATGAGTCGTGGGAATCCATAGCAGGTGGCAGACTTGCTTCTGGTCGGTCCCTGCATTCTAATAGTCGTAATACATTTTAATGATCATTGATCCCAAGATGAGTGACTAAATTCCACATTGTGCCCAGGTCGAAAAAAAGATTAAGAGCATTGGAAACCAACCTTAGTTTCCTCTTGGTGAAATGATCTTGAATAACCAATACTCAAAGACTTATTGAAATGTTAGAACAATGTTAGATTGTTATAGATCATACTTAAACTTGCAACAAGGATTTGTAAATTGTTTGTCTTCAAGATTGCTTTTCTGTCAAAAATTAACAAATGACCCTGGACATCCAAAATTAAGATAACCAAATGTGACCTGATGCACCTTGGTTCATTGGTTGCTTGTAGTTATTTCCCAAGAAAATCGATTGGCTGTTCCAAAGACTAAGATTAAAAAGAAGAGGCGATCAGTTCTTTGCACCTTTCTATAGGGAGGTGCCAATAGATCAAGGCATTATTTTTACATAGACATGTACTGAAAGATCGTCAAGATCCTTTAATGTTTGAAAGGTTTAGAGGTTTGATGAATATATATTTAATTTTGTTCAAATTAAAAATTTTAAAATAAATTGTAGGGCGTGGGGTCTTATTATAGGTCAGAAAAATCCTATGTTGCCATGTTGAATATTTTCCACAATGAAAAGAGTTAAATACATATATAGGTAACCGCAATGATGCAATATGGGCTATAGATGTATGATCAATGCATTTCATTTATTTGCAATTTTCTGCCACGATTGCTCTCTTTTAGAAGCTTTGGCAGTGTTGCATTTCATAGGTGGATAACCTGCATTTGTAGCTGGACCCGTTGCCAATTTACCTCTATATTCTAATGGCCCTTGGTAAGGCGAAATAACTCTCTGGCCAAATGAAACATCCCTATTTGCAGAGTGGTTGAATTGTTGGCTAAGGAGCACAAAGTCCTCAGTGGAAGCCATGTCCCTTCCAAAGGCTACATTGGGATGGCATTGAGGGCCATCAGAGAATGCTGTCTGTGCTATGTGCTTACACTGCTTTGAGGCTTTCTGCTTCAAATACATTTATACCCGTCGACCCTCTAAATTGTTTGTTCACTACTAGGAGAAGCCTGAGAGGCCACGTGGAGAACAGTGGTGGCCCAGGAGGTCACGTCTTATCTCCCAAAAGCCCCTTACATCCTACAAGCAACACACAGAGATAAGTCCAACCTATCAACACACAAGCCAAGGCTTTGATCTTGGTGGGTGGAAAAGCTTCTGTTTTCGCTCCTCTCCATTTTATCTCTGCTCTAATGTTCCTCTCTTCTTCACCTTCATGGAGCTTGAGAAACTCAATGAAGTAGTGGGCAAGGCTGGGGAGTAATGGGATTACACTCATCCATTTGACCAAAAAAAACATTAAATGTAATCTTTTACGGCTATACTATACAAAACATAATAATCAGATTATATATACTTTTGTTACACAGGTGATTATTTTCTGGATTATGCCTAAGTATGAATGGATGAAGGGCAGCGGAGCAGCCTAGTTGTTAGTGAGACTGTCCCATAGGCCAAAGGTTGGAGGTTTGATCCCTGCTCAATTTTTCCATCCCTGTGAAAGTGCCCTAGAGCAAGATACTAAACCCCTACCTGCTTCAGGGTATGTGGGGTGGGGGGGCTAGTACTGGCTGACTGCACTGTGACGTCTTTGGTGGATGTTTATCTAAAGGCAATTTAAAAAAATGACATAGTGTGTAACATGGTGACTGAGCTCTAAATATTCTTGCACTTCTTGAAATTCTATTAGAATGATGATGGTGTTTAATCAGTCTTCAAATTTGATACTCCATGGAGGCAAAAAACCTGAAAGCAAGCATGTTACTGATTCCAAGTAACACTGAAGAACCCTGGTAGGTCAATGATATGTGATATAGATAGAGAGCACCTCAAACCTTTGAGAATAGAAGCTATATTTCTTTGTCTCCTTCAGTGGCAGCGGATCCTCAGGGCACCTAATAATGGTGGTGAACTACTCTTGACTTCCTGTAGAGGTACTCTCTACGTGGCACTACATCGTGGCACGGTGGCGCAGTGCTTGCACTGTTGCCTCACAGCAAGAAGGTCCTGGGTTCGATTCCCACCTGGGGCGCTGTTGACTCTGGGATGCCCAGGTGGGTTATCTCCCGGGCCTTTCTGTGTGGAGTTTGCATGTTCTCCCCGTGTTCACATGGGTTTCCTCCTATAAAAAAGAACCCCCATCTAAAAACATGCAATATCCTGTCCTGACCACGACGAGGAGACAAGATACCTAGAGTTGGTCCCCGGGCACCTACAGAAGAGGGCTGCCCACTGCTCCTGGCTGCCCTTGGAGGACGGTTGGCTAGGATGGGTTAAATGCAGAGATGGAATTCATTTCGGACACCCTACCTGCATGTGTGTGTTCCCTTGCATGTGTTGTGTGTGTTAGTGCATGCGTGCACCCAAAATGTCAATAAATTAATCTTATCTTATCTTATCTTACGTGTGCTTACAAGCGAAAATGTTCTACCAACATGAAAT
>CABFOQ010001473.1:30541-49915 GCA_900660455.1 Gephyroberyx darwinii | reverse complement strand
TCATGACCAGGGTGAATAGATATTGCCCTACAGTTTCATCCCCATGACGGGAACTGGCTGGATTCATGCCTGTGTGTGTGTGTGTGTGTGTGTGTGTGTGTGTGTGTGTGTGTGTGTGTGTGTCAGACAACATGTAAACTCGGCAATAAATGACATAAAAACACATGAAGAAGTAACAGATGCTTCACACTGCTGAGCTATTGCTGCTACACTTTCTCCACCATTCTTCACTGTGTTGTCTTTATTTCCGTCGTGCTGTCTCTGCTACTCCTGTCTTTCATAGCTGCCTTTAGTAAAGCCACAGGCTGGACCGTCTGTAATCACCTTAAAGCACCTTGAAACGAGATGGTGTTGGGCTTAACACCCCCAACTCTCATTCATTTCAAAATGAGGTATCGACCATTTGAGGAAGGCGACACTAAACATGTCATCCCTCACAGATAATACAGACCCCTTCTGGGCCAATCATTGACAAATGTTATCTTGTTTGAGTTTTGAGGGCAATACAGGCCTAATCTGTAAGAAAGGGCAACAAACAATTGTCCCAGAAAGTTAGAGTTCCAGGTGGACAAGACACTGATGGCCTAGTTTTATTTGCTGGTATGGCCATCTTGGTGTCAAATACAAATAAAATACTTGAAAAAAAATAGTCCATGTGAGCAGCAAGATCATGGGAGTCCAGCTTTGCAATTTGTCTGATCTCTACAAGAGGCAGCTTAAAAAGTCAGTTCTGTCTGACCCAACACGTCCTCTTTATCCTGAATTCCCTCTGGTTAGCTGCAGGTTAGCTAACCCAAAGGGAAGAATGGGTAGAAACACTCATTCATACCTACCGCTACAGCAATGAAGCCGATTCATATGACACCAACCCAAAATGACAAAATTATTGCTGTGATTAGAGTGAATGTGTTTTTTTACTTGTGAAACAGAAACATTTGAGAGGGTGTCATCATCTGCAGTCTGGAAATCTGAAAAGCAATGAAAAGCAGGAATCAATGTAAAGCTTTTTGGAATAAAACCCTTCATAGTTCCCCCTGCTAACCAAGGATCGCATGCCTCAAGAAGCTTCTCTCTGGTGTGCCCCTTATTCTGCAGCCCTCTGAGCCTCCCTGCGGTCTCAATAAAGGAACAATATTAAGGAGAGTTCACTGCCCAATCGCCACTAAAGAACTGAGACCTGAAGGTGAAGACGGAGCTCAGGAGCCCCTCTGTGTAATAAGAACCATACATTGCAGGAGCCATGGCTTGGCTAGCTGTCTGTGGTGAATAATGCATGTGGACGGGGCCCCAGGCAAGCCACAGCTCTCGTGTGGTCACTATGCTGGAGCCTGAGGCTTAGGTGAGCAGTGCTAGGGTTTCACCTGGCATCAAGGGTTATCTGCTGATGTTAAGTCAGTGGGTGAGATGACCAGCGCTAGGGTTTCACCTGGCGCCAGGGTTTATCTCACTGATCTGGAGTCAAATTCAGGCATGACGGTGTGGGGTGTCCTGGGGTTTAGGATAAGAGGGTTTGAATGCAGGTGGAGTCCCCTTAGGAAAACAATAGGGGAGCCCAGAGTGTCCAAACTTAATAGGACATGAGTAGCAATAGAGCCTCCCACGATTTCTCTTTTTACCTCTCTCACTCATTGACACAGCTGAAGTTAGAGGCTGTGACAACTGATTGTGATGGTGATGGTACTGGTAATGCTACGGCGATGATGATGGAGTGACGGTCATGGTGATGATAACAGGAATGATTTTATAATCAGTAATTGCTGATTACTGATTGTTTCAAGGTTATGTATTCAATATTTTTAGTACTTTCAATACTTGTCTAGTCATGTGACTTCTGTTTTGTCCGCCTCATTGGCCTGTCATCTATATTGTGTGTATACTATTAGGTTGCTGCTTGCATGACAACTAAAATCCCCATTAGGGGTCCATGAAATATTGATATAAAGTAACAAATCTTCCATTTATCTTTTAGTTGTGAAAAACAGATGGATAAAATATCCTTAAAAGACAAATGAACAGGATACAAAGTGTATTTGGGTGCACTGTAAATACAGAGTAGTCCATTTTAGCTCAACAGAGTGTGGCATTAACACTTCCAGAGTTGGGCGTTTGATTCCCACTGGGCCATCGGTGCTAAAAACCTAAACTCTTTGTGTTAAAAACATCCACCAGCTGTAAGGAACATGCAGAACAAGAGGAGCTACTTCCTTTTCCTTGCTGTTGCTCAGTGCTTCACGCTTTCTCCATCTCTTTTCCATTACTCCCTATTCTGTCCATCGACACTCTCTCCATTCCCTCCCATCCTCCTCCGCCTCAATCCTTACCGCTGAATAGTGCTACATTAAGTCCTAATAGCATTGGAAAAGACATACTACCCAATAAGTCTGCCTGTGAAAGTGCCATTTATCCTTTCCCTGCCTCTTAAGTGCCCAAATAAATATCACTGCAACAACAGTAAACTTGATTTGCTTGGTATTCAAAGCCTGAGAAAGGGTGGAAGCACTAGTCCCCATTTCATCATTGCCGAGACATTTTTTTGTCACGGTTTTGTGCGTTCGGAATATCTCACCTACCTAATATTTGACAGTGTTGTGCACGGATCCCAGCGAGTGAGTAATAGCATCACCGCCAATCAATGAAGTATGCAAACAGTGCCATTAAGGCAGATGAGAGTGGAAGGGGGTTACTAACATACACACAAATACATGCACACTCTGACATAAAAAACACACACACACAAAAACACACAAACACCCAATGATACAAACACACAGACAAAATGGTGCCTGTTGAGGCGCAATAATACCGTACGTGTTCAACATCATTAGTTGTGCTGGGTTATTAAACATCCCCCTAACAGACTTTCACAACAATATGTCAACACCATCAATCACCTCGGCAAACATACGGCTCGGGCTCCCACTAGGGTTCAGACCCATGCCAGCCAATGATTTCAGGTGTTTGTTACTGCCAGCTTGGCCCAAATGATCTGGTGCACTGGAGAAAACTTCCAAAAAAGTAACAAGGCCAGATGCTGTTCAGTCCCACAGCGCTGAGCAAGGTGTGCAGCATCTTAAAATGTAGTTTAAGTTCCTGCAGTCCTGGAATAAGCAGGATAATCATTCACCCAATGCATTGTCAAACTATATTGCTACTCTTGGCTAGCTGCCTTTCAGTATTATAATATAGTAGCCGCCAAAATGTTTCGTTAGCATTGATAGCGTTAGCATAGATTGGTATATTAAACTGATTAATGCCTGCCCCTTACTAAAAGTGACATCACTGTGTCTGTGCTTAACTTCAACACCACATCATTGTAGTATTGCATGAAAATCTTCCAATTCAAGCTTTTAGGGATGTAACAATACATTCATCTCACGGTGTGGTTCAACACACGATACTGGGTACATGGTTCAATATTGTTTTTAGCAAAATCTTGAAGACAATTATGACTAAAAAAAGTGCGACCAGGGAAATTCCTCACTAGAAAAGTAGTGCAAAAAGAAACAGCTACGTTTTTAAGACCTCTGAAACCATATTTAAGACTCAAATACAATATTTAGCCATGTATTGATAACTGGCGATTTTCATTGTGATGTGTTTTAGCATGTTGCTAGTGCTACCTGTAAGGCAAGGCTCTCTTACAATTCTTGCAAACAGTCTTTTTATTGTCAATTGACTTGTTGCCGTTTTCTTCCTTATTTGTGAACCCAAAATGCAGCAACACAGCGGACTTCAGTTAGGAGTCCATCTTGTCTCCTACTACATCTACACAGCAGTGAGTTCAGCTGGACTCACCAGATGTTTGATGGTGTTCCAACAATGTGGGAGAGAAAAGACCATTCTGGGATATCAGACTGCAGCGGAAATTGTTGTTACATCCCTACCAGTTTTAGAGTGCTTTGAAATTCACTCCATTCAGAATATCTATAACACAAGATCACCACTACTGAAAAGTTAACCTCTTGAAGCTGAAGGATATTGACGTGACAGACGCAGGATGCTGGTAAATCGAACAATGAATGTGAGTTCTCAGGAAGGGTCTGTAGTCCAGCCCACATCAGGCAGGAACTTTGAACTCTACAAGTCTTGCTGTCCAAATTTTTTGACTGTTCAAAAGGAAACATAGTTTTGAGGCTCAACACATGAGTGCGGCCAACGAGAACAACAATACTCAAAGAGAAATGAAAAAAGTGCTGTTTGGAAGCATGTGAAGAGATGATCTTTGAATAGGACAGACGCTATACACCAAGACAAAGTTTGGTGAGAACCCTTTGTTCATACCAGTCAATGCAAGAAAAAACAATGGTGTAATGCACTCGGTGCTCGGTGCCTCCTTGGGGCTAAAGTGTGTGAATAGGTGCACGTCAAAAGACTTGCAGGTACAAAATGTTTGGGAAGATTTATTGCTGAAGTAATAAATCACTTTTGACAGAAACTCTGTAAAAGACCAATTCACCCTGTGAGAGAAGACAAAGTTAGGATGTCTTTATTGTACATGGCAATTAGTGGGAACAGCACGGGGTGCCCTGGCAGGTGGGCGGAAAGATACAAGGCTTAATGTGGAAGATGTGCACATACTGTTTTGAGATCAATGCTCACACCATGCCGTGACAATGATCTTTCCCAACATCTCTGGTTATCTGAAAAGTTGATTTGTTAAAGCAGTGAGGGAAGGTGGACTGCCCTGCCTGTCTATAAAATAAGACAGGACTGAGTTTTGCTTGCTGCTACTTGTGCATTTTAATGGGGCTGAAAGAGGAAGGTTGGGTCGATTCAGGACGTCAGCCCCCTCACTCCACCTGACTAATGCCCCAGTAAGCATGACAAGATGAAGGGAGGGATGGAGGTGGAGAGATGGGGGGAAACAGAGAGTGGTATGTCAGAGAAAAAGAATGGGAAAGGGCTAAAGATATAGAAACAAAAGGGGAGAAAGGAGTAATGCGGGATGAAGTTAGAGAGAGGTACAGAGAGAGAGAGGCAGAGCAGAGAAATAGGGCAGAGCAAACAAAAGGCAGAGGCAAACAGGGCAATGCAAAGATAATAATATTGAATAAAAAACCCTAACCCTGCAAAAATGTCCATCTTAAGTAATTTCGCCTCATGTTTAGTCTTCTTTGAATTTGGAAATCTTAAAACAAGTGAAACATTCTGACAATGGGGTGAAATAAGTTCACTCATTTCAGGAATTTTCTTGAAACAAGTGTCAATATCTTCAGACGAGGCAGAATAAGGCAGATCACACTACAATTGATGAAATGACAATTTTTGAGAAGTTGATTTGCACTTGAACCAGGTGACGTTATCCCACCTTGGCAGATTTTTAGACTCAATGCTATATTAAATGACTTGTTACAGCAATATTCTTGCAGTGTGACCATCCATGAACAGGCTACCCAAATATTGCCTAGTGTATCACCATCAACAAGTGAAGTGCATGTGTGAGTGAGTGAGCGAGCTAGCTAGCAAAAAAGCAAGTGAGAGAGGAGGCCAGAAAGCACCAGAGTAAGGGAGTGAGTGAGTGATGAGGGGAAGGATAGCGAGGCGCCACGGTGATCAGGCTGGCCCAAAACAAAGCGGGAATGAGTGACAGTGCCGCGCTAATGGTACAGACTATTTCCTGGGGCTGTGTCACTGGGGAATGGGGGTCTGTGGTAATTCTAATTGAAATGAAACTAATATGCCAGCGAATAGACCAGGCCCAGAACGCTAATGGACATGTACATGTACAAAGAACATTACTGCTCCCCAGGACTTAAACAACACAGAGAGACAGAGAGAGAGACAATATTAAATGCATTAGTGTTCTCTATGAGGAACAGCAAGCAACAAATGTGAGTGGTTCACATGAATGCCACAGTGAAGAGTGCCTTCGATTTTACAATCACACTCACAGTAAAAGGCATGTGGTCAGGATGTGAATATGCCACACAAGCCCACTAATGCATCTGCTTTCCGAGCAGCAGTAACCCCCCCCCCCTTCTGGTCTTATTGTTTGGCTCTCAACAAATAAATAGATACTTATGGCAAAATCAGTCAACACTTTATGAGTGTGTATCAATATTAAGTAATTGCTGTTACTCAACTTGTTAATGGATCTTGAGAGTAGGACCATGAGTGAATCCATAGAGCCACAGCACACATTCAATTCCACATTCAAGTCCAAAAGAACTTTTGTTCCAGAGTTAGTGAGTTAGCGATAGCATTTGATTTAGTGGGAAATGCTAACAATGCTTACAAGCCATTTGCAGGTGAGCTGAAGGACAAATCCTGAATATTTCCCACTTATGCTATATTTTGGTTTAATTGCAAATAAAATAAATGGTAATATTTTATTGTTGAGGAACAATTGTAAAAAACTAGCTGTAGGACAAATCCTGAATCATATTGTTTATGTAGAATTATAGAAAATGATAATATTCTATTTTTGGCAAGGGATGAACAATTGTATAAATGCTGATATGCTATTTTTTTTAAATATTTTTCCACCCCTCCAGCACTAAAATGATCTCCACCTACACTACTTTTCCAGCTTGAAAAAAATACATACTGTAGCTGACACATTCAGTCACTCCTCGCACCAAAACGCCTCTCAGTCAGTTTGTGAGTAAAAATAAAGTCATCAATTAAATGAATCAAAACATAAACAAAGTCAGCGGTGCGTCAAGCTTCCAGTGGTTTCTGACGGTTGAAGCAGACACGTGTTTACATCTCTTACCCTCGTATGACTGTGTGTGTTTGTGTAATGTGTGAAAGAGAGAGAGAGAGACACAGAGAGAGAGAGACAGAAATAGACAGACAGAGACAGAGAGACAGACAGACAAGGAGAAAGAGAGACCATTGGCCCTTGAGCCAGGCCTCTGCTTTACATCAGCCATAGGTCATAGGTTTGTCAGTCACACGCACACACACACATATTCACACGCCAAGAGGTCTCACATGGAGCATGACATTGGCATAGGCTCAAAATTGCAAGGGTGAGCACTTGTTTAGGCACACACACACACACACATACACACCAGGGAAATAAGTAAGTGCTAGCAGAAGCCTTTCCTCAGTCAGCAGGAGACCACTGAGTATCGTCATTGTCAGAGAAACACATCTCTGCTAGCTCTCCGGAGAAGCACTCACATCTCACCTAACACCCATTACCATTCATATAGCTTTGTGTGAACAAACACATGCACCAACGCCTGACAACACATAGACACACAAGCACAACACATTTGAAAAGCACACACACATATTCACCATATACATATCTCATTTCAAGTAGCCTTTTTTTGTTTAATATGACGCATTACTCTATTTACTGTTCCTATTCTGCCCCCGAAGACATTTCCACTGTGCGTTCTGCAGCGTGAAGGAGCCAAACTGACAGAGAAGCAGGGTTGTATGAGCGCCGGGGCCCCAGAGGAGAATGAAACGCATATTAGGGCTCCGACTCTGGGGCAGATGTTGATTGACAGGCCATGATGGACTGGTGCCACGCAGGCAAATGAGGTAATAAAGCTATAAGAATGGACCCGCTCTAGCTATTCACCCTATTACTGTGTCTATCAGCCCTGATGGGAGGAGTGGTGTGCTAGATGTGTCCCGCTGGTGTCATAGGAGGGCCCATAAGCCAATAGTTGCCAATGCATGTGCAAATTCTAAGGTAATACACTACATTTAGGCAATAGTATACATCCTCCTGTCATCGAATCATCATCACATACAATATATAGCCGATCCTTGATACATTCATCTGAAAAATCAGCAAGGGAATTTTCCCCCCAGATGGATTCAGTGTGTCACTGATCCCTGATGGATTCATCCAACCACCCAACTCTTGTATATGCACAGTGTACAAAATATTAGGGCCCCCTTCCTACTGTTGGGTTGCACCCCATTCTGCTCAATTCACATGCATGATTGTCAAGAGGACTAGAAACCTTCTTTAGCATCTCCTCACCTTCATGACTGAAGAGGATGTGACAGATGGAATCAATAAGGAATCACAGCTTCTTTCACCTGGTCACATTTTAAGTTTGCTTCTAATTTTAACAACTTTAACTGTTATTTCACGTTATTTTAGGTTACTTTATTGTGCCTGTTTTGACCCCCCCTCTGACTATTTTCGGTATAAAGGAAACATTTTGGTATCACAGCAAGTCTCTACTATCTATCACTCAGAAGTACCGTATATCTGTGGATACTACACACAACAAGCTTACTAACAGATCCCGTTTTCCGTGAAGAACTGTTCGTTTGGGTTCAGCGGTTTGTAAAGCATGGCTGGAGAGCCCATTTGACCAGTTGGATTGCTTGGCTGGATCTCCCCGTAGTATAATGGGTTTCCACAATGGCACAGATGTGGACAGACAGGCGGTGATGGACGGGCGCTGTGAAGACTAATAAGTCCATAAGTGTAGAAGATAGACCTGCTGCGCCTATTAACTCTCTCCAGTACGACCATATCCGTCCATCAGCATGGCTGTCATTTATGCTGTCCATTTGGCTGTCAATCTCATATCTAACAAATCCCTGGTCTCTGCGTAACAGTGGGAGAAGCAGAAAGACAGTAAATTAAAATCTACGGTTGAGTCTAACCCGTGTAACGTGACTGTTGTTTAATTGGTTATTTTATGTCATGAATAGGCCAAGGGGCCATTGGTCCCCACTTTTCCCTCCTCCCACCTTCTTTTTAAGTCGCGAATCACTGTATCCCCTCAAATGCCCCTATATTGCAACACGTACGGTAAAAGACGTTTCAATCATTCCCGCCCGCTCTAAGACATTAGGTCAAATAAAGCATAGACATAAAGCAGGCAGACATAAAACGGGGAAAATCAAATGCATTACAACCAATAAAATAGCTTCAATGCTGTGAAGTGTGTTACCTCGTTTACAGTAAGTCTGTTTGAGCCGTTAAGCTAGCTGAACTAACTTCTGCAAACATGTCAAACGAACCAGTGCATGAGAAAGGAAAATACAGTCAAACAAAACTGAACTTCAATGTTAATAATGTTACATCCCTGACGTCCACAACTCCGTCGGAGCCTGGCACTTCAACCCCAGAACCAGCGCAGCCAGAAGAACCAGAAGAACCCCAAAGCAGCAGCTCTGTGCTTCTGAGGCTGTCAAAACCACCGGCGTTGAACCGGAACAGGCTAGCGCTGGCTCCAACCGCCTGGAGGGTTGTTGTTGGGACATAGAGGCGGGTAAAGCTGCACAGCTATAATTGTAGACAAAAAGGAGACCGCTAGATCGTTTGTCCAGAGAGAAAGGTACTTCAATGCAGATTGGTACAAAAATAGATATTGGTTAATTATTTGAAAAACCAGGAAGCGAGCCTTCTGTGAAATGTGCAGATTTGCTGCTGTCAAACATCTTACAACTTTCTCCAAATGTGGAGATGACGGCTTTGTAAAGTCTGGAATTAATAACTGGAAAAAGTGCCCAACATACACACATACACACATACACACACACACACACACACACACACATACTTTTTGGCCCCTGCATTTCTGAAATGAATCCGGCGCCCGTGCTCGACGTTCACCTACACAAACCATCTTCGCCACATTCAGGAGGATCTGAACCTCTAATGTCATGTAAGGTTATTTTAAGGCATGTCCGATTTATTAGGTAAGATGAACTTTATTTTGTCCTTTGCTGACAAAATAGTAGCACTTTTAAGGATGAAATGGTCGGCATTTTTGCAATGTTGCTGGACGTAGAATGGACTTTGTTTTGAATGTGCGTCATCTCGTGACATAGAAAACGACGGTTGTAAGCTGCGGGTCAATGTGTTTATATTACTCCTGTGAAAATCAATGGAAAAATCCATATCAGTGCTGGCTGACATGAAGGAATAGGGGTCAGAACCAATGTCACTGGAGTTAAATACCCCCCCACCCATATGCATCACCCTGTCTGTGTACACACACACACACACACACACACACACACACAGCCTTTGACAGTGTGTGCATACAGTATGTTGAACTTCGCTTGGTGCAGAAAAGGGTCAGCAGCTGTTTCATCTCAGTATAACAGGAAGGTCTTTGTAATTGAAAAACTAACAAACGCTGCATGTTTCATGTTTTGATTTTCTTTGGCAAAACCTTTACAAAACAAAACCTAAAAATAGATTTTGTTTGTGTGTGTGTGTGTGTGTGTACACAGACAGAGGTGATGCATATGCACAGGTGGACAGGATACTCCTCTTCAGGTTACACTGGAGGTTTCCAAACACACACACACACACACACTTTCCACTGAGACTTTTCCACAACAATCTCTCTCTCTCAAACACACACACACACACACACACACACACAGAGAGAGAGAGAGAGAGAGAGAGAGAGATTAGCTTTGAGTGGCGAGACTCTAAAAGTGCTGGAAGTACTGATTTGGCAGCACACACACACACACACACACACACACACACACACACACACACACACCTCTTACCTTATCTGCTCCAGAGAAGTGAACGTGTGGGGCATCCCACACTTTGCTGATCTTCTCTCTGAGTTTCAGGTCCTTTGATATTATAAGGCACTTGTTGACGTCCACATGTGGATAGATAACTTCTAGCTCCCCACTGAAATGAAGAGAGGATTGAGGATGAAAAGATGAACTTCAGTCTCCAGTGAGTGATTTCAACTCAAGGCGAATCCTACTGTATTGCACTAAAAGCAAAGGGAACAGGTTTAAACACTGAAGCTAACTTTTTAGGCTACAGGTTTAAAATGGTTTCTATCTCACAGTAAAGGAGTGATGGATTATTTTGGGCAATTTGGAGATGGGCAAAGGAAGCTTCCAGTAAAAAAAACCTGTCCTTGCCAGGTTTCTTTTTGCATGGTTTCCTGTTCACCTGCATTCCTCTAAGCTATTACGGCACATCTTGTAAGACACCATGGGCTACTTACTGACAGAAAGAGGCATCCAGAGGACTCAGTGTTGGGGTGTCTGTTGTTCCTTCCACATGGCAAAGCCCCAAAACACAGGCAGCAACAGATAATACCAGAAGAGGCCTTGGCACAGCCTGCAGAGCAGTAGTGTGCAATGAAACAATGAGTTAACACAAAACTGGAATTTTAAAAAAGGACATGAAATGGGGTTGTTTTTTTGAAAATCAGTGTTAATTAAATGTTAATTAAATTATTCCGCCAAGCAATATAGTTCTTGGATAGTAGATAAACAGCGTGTTGCTAAGTGACCGGTAGAACTGGTTTGTAGAATATTTTTGCTAAGTGCATTAACGTTGATAATAAGTCTTTATTTTTAATGGCAATTAAATAACAATATAAGCTGGGTGTTCTTCTTCCAAAAACTATGTAATAGTTCTTGAACAGTAGATGAACATCTTGGTTGATAGGCATAAGTATTAGTGGTGATTTTCGTTACGCGCATTAATATTTGAATTAACTGTTATGCGATCAGTGTGCATTTATTGTTTTTTTCTTTTACAACTGGTTCCAATGTGACTCAGCCAATCAGAGCTGAGGACAGCCACTATGTTATAGGATATGGCACCACACCTGACCCAACCTAAACCTGTTGGGCTAGTCAGCTTGTGCCACATCATGAGCGTTAGGTTAAACACGAAAGTTTACTTTACTTCTCCATTATTGTTACTAACGTTTGAATCTTTGTCCAATGCAACGCCGATACTGACACCAAGTGGCAAAGACGAACAGTACACTGCAAACAAGGTATTTAGTCCCATATTAAGTCTTAGAATCTTAATAATAAAATAAAGTAAAATTCTGCGACTGGGGTTTGATAATTTCTCGTTTCCAAGACAGTTTGTTTCAATCGTTTTCCCTTGTTTCAAGAATGTTCTGGAAACTTATGTCAATATCTTGAAACAAAGCAGAATAAAGCAGCACACTCCACTAGAATCAGGTAAATGACACTCGCTTCAAGATTTTTTTCAGATTGAAAGTATTGACTGACTTAAACACTGAGTAAAACATCTGCAGAGTGCAATAGTCCTCATTAACATTAAGGTATATCGTATGAACGTTTACCATCGATCAGATCGCCAAAGTTGCTTTCGCTGGTGCGTCTTGTTGTTCGGGCGCGTGCTGCTGTCGCTGCGCAGTACTGACGTGCACTGCTGGAGAAGTTTCAAGTGACTAAAAAAAGCATCAAAGAAGAGTTGACAGGGACACACGGGTGCACATTTTGCTCTTTTTTTTATTTAGTAAACATTATTTACAAATTTTTCCAAGAACACATGCTACAGAATTCCAGATTTACAGCTCCTAAACAATAGAAACGACTCTTCAGAACAACCAAAAATACCTGATGACTAGGGAAAATGTCAACCAGGCTTTGGACACTGAGAAGACATTCAAGTTGTTCTTTTTTTGTTGTTGTTGTTTTTTTTGTTTTGTTTTTAAATCAACCATTTCAGAACAAGGCCTCTTAAACTATGCAATTGTGATTGTGCAGCATATATTCTTATTCCTGGTGCTGCTAAAGCTCCCTTTGGTTTGTGCTTCTCTGCAGCGGTGATATTAGCACCCAAACATATGGAAAAGGGCCTCTATGACAACTGCTCTATTTTATGATCTAATCTTTTTACCTGATGTTGTCTGCTTATCTAATAAGCTGTGTTACTATACCCTCTAATACAATCTGAAGAGAACCACATGGTGCTACAAAGCAGTGCAAGTGGTTTCAAAGTCAGACATTTCTGTATGCATAGTACAAAAACGGTATCTATGTTAAACTATGCAAGAGCTGGCATCAATTGCTATACTGTATTTGAATTTATATTTACATTTGAGTCATAATTCTACTTTTAATGGCCACACCAAATCAGCATTTTGTTATATTGACTTCAAAATCAGTGCTCATTATCATAAATCAAATTTCAGAATGATGAAACAAAATTTAATTCCCTGCATTCATTTAATGTCAAATGTCACAAATTGATAGTTTGTTATTATGTTAGTCTAGTATTGTCTTGAAGGTGAGAGTCATTATTCAGCTTTGCATTCATGGCGTTGAAAGAACATGAAACCTAAGCAGTGTTAAAAGCACACTCTCATTGCACTCCCCAAATCACACACAATTATTTTACATCCAGACTGTGTAATATGTACACATACATATGCACATACAACCTACAGTACCATGGTAACTTAACACATCTTGAGCACACAAACTAGTAACCACAATAACATTATTTACATTCAGTACCACACACTATACTGTACATTAAGGCATGAGGTGTCTTCTTTGATGCAGAACATCAGCAGAAGAAGGTTCATTGAGAAATGAAATGCACTGAGGAATGAAATTCATATCTATGTAAATAGATGAAATGGATCAATCACACCACGGAGGCAAATTAAGCCATTAGAACAACACAATGCCTCCTGCAGTTAAAACACTTTACAATAAACTGAAAATTGGACAGGATACAATTGGTCTAATGAAATGAGACATTCAAAAATAGGATAAAGCTGACTCTGAAAGAGTGCAGTGCTCAGAGAGGTTCATCACTGCTTATTATTTGGATATGTATGCCAAAAGATTAGAGCAATTTACAAGATATTGAAAAAGACAGTACCCATGTTTAATTAGCAACAGTAGGAGAGATTAAACTCATTGAGAACAAATGTAAAGCTACTGCTTAGAGCACCAGCACCGCCACTTCTCATCTATATCTTACACCTTAAATTATGATCAATAAACTATCTATTAGGTAAGCCTTGTTCATGCAGGCTATTTATTAGGTCAGGACTTAATACAGGCAATACGTAGTTGGTTTTGTCACTGAGTTGATTCAAAGCTCTTAATAATTTAAAAGTTCCTTGTAGGGCTTTATAAACCCATCTAATCAAAAACTATGGAAGAGACTTTCAAGCCAAACCAATCATATGCAGGATTGAAGCAAGTCTTTCTTTAACATATGTTGCAAATGCAAGTGGTGCAATCAATATTTACCTTTTCTAGACAAACAATGCATGTCAACACTCTTAACATACAGTGTGTTATCGGTGTACTATAAAGACCTACAAATGTGACTACATTGCACTGTATTCCTATTTTACTCTCAGCCAGATGTTCATTTGAACTGCCTGTGATGTATACTATATAGTTGATGTAACTGGAGGCCAGCACCAGCATCTATTAAAATATGAGCTAATAGCAAAGCCACAATGAATATTCAGTTATTTCTGACAACCTTATGTAGCTGCACGGTAATTAATCGCAAGTGGGATAAGTCAAGTCTATCTTCAGTATATGCATTACTGAGTAATACTGTACTAGTCTGCTCACTTCCTGCAGTGCACATCAGGGTAAATGCACATTAGAGAAGGATGCAGTTCATCTCTGATATACAAGTTAAAATTCTTTCCATATTCAATGAGCACCATGCTAATAAATCCAAACAATGCTGTAGGGCATCTTTCAATCAAGTACAATGATGGAAACATTTTCAGCATATTCTGTGAAATGTGCAAAACAAATAAAGAAAAAAGTTAAATGATTTGATCTAAACCTCTTTGTAACTTTTCTTGAAACCTTTTAAATATCTCGACCCTACGGCCTCTCCAGTCCCATTCAAATTTGCTGCAGCATGTGGTCAGGACACTGTACTGTCCTTAGTGCCTTTCACCAAGATGCTGTTACTGGAGGTTCTTGTGGGTTTCTGTGGAGAAGAGTCCAGAAAGTGCTAGAGATGTGTAGAAGATATATGAGATCACCCAGGCACAAGGAAGCCTCCTGCATGTCTTAAACAGCCAACCGTCATGGGGCATCCTATTATCAACTAAGACAAATCACCACCAATGACAGATAAGCCAAGCACACCATCACAGAGGGATGGCAAAGTACATGTGGTCACTCCAGGTGTTTAGCTATTGGTTCTGAAATGCATCAGATGCCTGAACGCTTTTCAGGATGATAGTGATCAAGCTGATGGAAACATTCAATGTAAAACTGAATGACTCACATGATGACAAGACTCATCAAGTAAATACATATACATTAAATAATAGTGAACTGGTTTGTTCTCGCTGGCATTTTTACTGAAAATACAGATATTTTCCATGATTTGGGATGTCTTGTGTCATTTCATAGGACACTGAATGCATTCATGTAAACTAAAGCCCTTATGTGACAAGAGGCCACAAATCACGAGACCACAATACATTAATGGTGAATGTGTCCAGACTCACATCATCATTAGCTGTGCAAGCCGTACACAAATATCCAAAAATAGAATGACTGTACAAAATAGAACAGAGTCAAACCTGCCAGTGTGTTCATTTACACCTATAGAGATTTAAACTGTATAATAGAGATATGACCGGTGGGGATGTCTTACTGTGCATGACTTCAATCAGTGATTCCTGGGAGGTTTTATTCATATTTCCTGTTGATCAGATACATACTGTACACGTAGTTTGGTAGATTGTACAAACACTGAGGGCAAAGTGTAATTATATCTCTGAGACTTGAGTTCTGTGTTGAATTGCTGGTCATTGCAGCTGATAAGCAGCACTTGGTTGTCAGTTCAGGTTAATCGATGGTACATATGCTCATAGGATGAAAGTTCTGTGCCAGCAGAGCCCCCCCTTTTTTTTTTTTTTACAAAATTAACTCAGGTGGAACATATAGCAATCAGTATGATGAGTTGTACGTGCCGTTTGTTAGTAAGGTTCATGTCACTGAGATCTGAGTCTCACAGTCCTTACATAGCAATGGATATAGTATGCCAACATAAAAAAACTAAGCTCATTACTTTCGCTGTCAGATTGAGCTGACCTTGCAAACCTAGAAGAGTACAGTTTGACTGCAGAGGCAAAGAAACAGAAGGAGGAATTGTGGGCCTGAATATTTGGGCTTATCTAGCCAGCAGTGCTTATCTTCTACTCGACTGTTATTTGCCACTAGCATCCACACTGATCTTGAGGGTGGACCTGGCCTTAGCACGCCATCAGATGACAGCAGATGAACCAGAAGGAGAGTTTGAGGAAGGGGAAGAGGGAATGTTCCAGAAGAGCCACTTGCGTTTACATTGTCGTCTCTGGTACAGGTAGTCCTCCTTGTCGCGCTCCTTGCGTGCTCTTTGGTAGTGGTCATCCTCCTTCAGGTACCACACGGGTGGCCAGCGGTGTTTCTCAAAGTATTCCTGGTTCTCTGCAAGAGAGTAAACAGTTTTAGAAAGTTGAATACTGTGTGTGTACGATTTTCATATGTGACCATCACAGCCACACTAGCCATACTGTTTATGAAGTGCTTTCAGTGTTAAATGGGGTTATTCCTCACATTTTTATTTGCAATGTATCACTGGTCATGACTGAAAGCACATCAATTAATGGAAGATGCTGATTGTAACAGTGCCGCTTGCATTTATTCACTATAATAACTATTTTTGCTAGCAATACATTACAAAGGAAATCCTACACAAAGACACTTTAAAATCCTGTTTTTAGTCAAAAAGCAAAACCTCAATTCCCATTACGTTAAACACTAAACATAATATCAGCATTCTTGTGTAATTATATACACTGATTTTGCAACATTGCATGCATATGCTGTAGCTTGGGTGTTTGAATTGCATACTGCAGGTATAGCCAAGAACCAGTTGACACGACTGTCATTTTAGATCATCAACCTTTAGATGTTTGCTGGTATCTCTTGTCATTGCTAGCAAGAAGACAGAGTAGGATTCATTTGAGACACAGGAAAGAGGGAAATCAAAATACATTTTTGACCAAGGCGGCTCCCATAACCTGATTAAATAATGCAATAATGCCTTTTGCCTCTTAACTACTTAAAAGGAAAGAGAACTCTTTTTTGGTGGGAGTGGGGGTACAGTGAGCTTAATCTGCTTTTACAGATTAAATTTAATCTGACCAACTTCCTTGAAAGCCTCTTAAAGAAGTTTTTGTTTCATGCTGGGATGTTCCCAAGGACCCACACACAAGTCTGTGCTTTTGCTGGTGGTTTACCTGTAGACTTGGCCTTCATGTCTCGGGGAAACTTTCGGCACACACTGTTATAATTAGTGCAGATGTGGTGAAGGCACCAGCCAGTGAGCTGCTGGGCACAGTGGAACTGTCAAGAGACAACAACAAAACGATAATTTATTAATTTGGCATTTTTGTACTGCATGTGGGACATTTAGTTATATAAACGTTTCTCAGGGGTAGAGCTGCACTAGAGGCAGAAATAATCTCATTGAAGAAATACAACTGAAGAAACTGAAGAAATACAATCTAGCCATACTAAGTTATCCAGGTTAGCTAGTTAGCCTAGCTGCCCTTCCAAGTTCATACTAGCCATACTAACCTATAGCTAGCTAGGTAAACTAGTTAGCTAGCCTGCTGACCTTCCAAGATCATGAACGCCATAGTCATAAATTAATTAATAAAAAAATAAATCATTGCCATTTGTTTATTTATATTTTGAAAATTCCTTTTTTGCCATTCTAGTTTGCCAATAACTTGCACTCTGAAAAATGTTTTCTTTGGCTCCCCCATTGAGGTTTAACTCAACCAATGAGATTATTTCTGCTGCCAGAGCAGCTCTGCCTCTGAGAAATGCTTGTATAACTAAAAATCCGATCTGCCCAAGCATTAGGCAAATGCTGTATAGTTTCAGTTTTTAGTGACTGAAAGGCCACACTACCTGGGCCATATCCAAGTACACCAGAACATCTCCATCAATATCAGCCCCCATCATCGCTGCCTCCATCAACACTGTTACTGTGTAGAGTTCTGAAACAAATGTCATTCCAAAAATAATATTATTTGGATAATGGGCTTTAGTAATACAACCCCACTGCCTATACATTTCAGCACAGTAATAACTATCCAAAACGCAATACCTGTAAGTGCTACCAGGTGGGGGAGGCAAAGACGGTTGGCAAGAACAATGAGCTCCATTGCATCCAGGTCAGGTCGAGAACAAAACCGCCCAGTATAGAGATATTCTAGCACAGCCCTCATACAGCTGCGAGTTGTATTGGGAAACAGCACCTAAGGAACAGGTAAGTGTGACACAGCATGGCAAGTGATCACTTATGGACCCAAGGTCTTTTTAACATTTAATGTAAGAGCTAAATCAAATCTCTACAAAATTATATGATGTCTTTTTCGCTGCTGCATAACAGCAGAAACATACTCAAAGCTGAATATTTGGTTAATACATCGAAAAAATATTAAGTAAAAAATTAGAAATTGTGATTTGTAAAACAGTGGGATTTTTTTCCAACATAATCGACAGGCACTAACACTAACACTAACGTACTAACTAAGCTCACATACCTATGTTAGAACCACAGAAGCTAGCATAATAATCTCATTACAAAAGATTTGTATTCCTCTAATTAAGTCACACTTGGTACACAGGCCACATAGTTCTGTGGTGCACCATTTTGGTCTGTACAGCTATTGTTCACTGCTGCATTGGTATGCTTTGTCCAGTTGTAAAAGAAATGCTACTTATTTATAAATCTGTCATGTGACAATTAAATATGGGTAGTGTGTATACCATGAGAAAATGTTGATAATATGGAACAAAACATTTGCCAACTATTTTGGTATTGGTGTCTAGATTAAGACTCAAGTTGGCTCTGAACTTGGACTCTACTAGGCCTGGTTTTGGTTTGTCTTGACTTGACTGAGGTGGTCTTGACTTCAGCTTACAGACCAGTGATGTGGAATGCCTTACTTCTTTGGTGCAGCTTTCCACAAAAGGCCCCCCGAACATAGCTGCCATCCAGTCACAACTAGAGATGAGTAAGGGCTTATGGGCCATGATCGTCCCATCATCTAGCTTGAACACTACATCTGCAAGACAGAGGTGATACACTTGATTAACTTCTTGTGCGTTTTCATTTGATTCAGTATTACAACACCATCTTCCCTACAGTACATCAAGCAGAATACATCAGAAAACTGGGACACATAATATCCACTCACCAGAAAAGGTGCCTTTGGCCAAACACTCTTTGACTCTGTTTGTGCGGCGTACATGGAAGGCTTTGGTGATTTCTTGGTTCATGAAGGCTTCATTGTTCAGTATGTTTGCCACCATCATCCGCAGGTCAAAGACCTCCAGCAGCTCAGCGATGTGCGCAATGTGCATTAGCTCTTTCTCATGCTCGTCCAGCTGACCAGTGTACAGGTAGCGGAGCACTGCCCGAAAAGGACCAAGCTGCATGGATTGGTCCATGTGCACTACGGTCATGGGCCTGGGGCTGTAGGTCACTGGGTCATCCACCAGCTCCTCCTGGATGCTGACAAAGGCCCTACTCCACGAGGCAAGCAGTCTGCCCCGCCGGCCCCCCTCGGAGTCCCTCAAGGTTCCATCACTAGTGCAGGCCCGCAGGTTGGCCCTGTCCCCGTCGTC
>CABFOQ010001473.1:0-12025 GCA_900660455.1 Gephyroberyx darwinii | reverse complement strand
ACCCCCCCCCAAAAAAAATCAATTGTTTTATTTTTATATGAGGAAGAAATCCTTTTTGACGGATTACTGTTCCTCCTCCAATGGGAAATTCATTGTCAGTGATTATGGCCATTCAAATGAGAGGAGTGGAATAAAAAAGTGGAAACAACAGGACATTCTGTCCCTGTGCAGCCCAGTATGCAGCAGATGTACTTTTATTGAGCTGATTATCCTCAAGCACGTTGTCCTGCTGCGAGGGATGCTTGTGCCTCAGCTCCACTAAAGAGCATTAGCACTGTAGTGGTACATAGAGCTATGTTTATTAGGCTCAATGACTTTTCGTCTCCCTGTTGGCTCAGCAGGCTAAGGCGCATACTGTATCATGTCCTGGTAATGTTGTGGGTTCAAATCCAGCTCATGACCTTTGCCACGTTATTTCCCTTTTTGTCACCCTTCACTAATAAAGCAGAAATGCTGCATGTATGTAGCATGCTATATATAATGCCTATAATGACTGTTTGGTGTCAGTGTCATTATGCTTTTAGAAAACTGCTGCAAATTTACATTCAGCTGTTAAGTCCTGTATGAATGTTCAAACACTTTCATTTTATTACATTTCTAAAAGCCCCAACTGTTGAAGTTACTATTAAATTCTGAATTTCTTGTAATTTCAGCTCCTTCAGAGTACTCATTTCTAAGTACACTCATAACAAAACATTCTCAGGCTTCATGCTGAATGTCTATGAAGCATGCAGGGTGCCTTAAAAACCATTAAGATTCAAATCAACATGATGGCTGTGTTTTTCTGTGCCTGTTTCTTCTCAAATTTTTATATGCACCAAATTAATAAAAAAGTAGTGGGAACCAGGGTGAGAGGCAAGGCCCTTCTGTATAATGGGCAGGATAGTCTGGCTTTGTCACCTGCTGGTCTGGCACCAGGCAGGCCCAGAAGATATTTATCACACTGCAGCAGCTTGAATTAAACGGTCTCATGCAGACAAGCTTGTTTCATTAACGGAGAAGCTTGGAGACAGGCATGTTCCACCACGCTCCTGTTGTGTCTGGAGCTTTAAGGTACCAAGCTACATGTTAATTAGAGGCTCTGTAATGTGATTTAGGTGGAAATTGTCTAACTGGATGCAGTACAACTTAGAGTTGCAAGTGTCGTGAATTATGGAGCACTGATATTCCAGCTGACTACCTTAAATTTGTCAAAAGTAATTGCAAATATACAACTGAAATATTCATTTAAAGGAAAAATCCACCAACATTTTGACATTGCTTAAAAACCAGCTATTGGCATTGTAGCTTGCATGTCCTGGGCCATGTCTGGTGGTGCATTTTTCTTATTCCTGTGAATAACTGCGGCCAAACATAGACAATGTGACATCATGTCAAGATATTTCCAGTGCAGCTACAATGGAATTTACAAGGTTTTGGTGTCAGTCCCTCAGAACCACAAAGCACAGGCTTTTTTAAAGACCAACCATTTTGCACCGACGTTCACACAGGGAGAACAACATCATAGAAGAAAAAGAGACACCAATTTCTCCACAGAGTGTAGCCTCTATAGACCATGATGCTAAGCGGCACATGTTGCATTTTGAGTGCCCATGCTTTGACTGATAGCAGCAACTTCACGCTGCTTCTCTGGGGCAAAAAGCATTCTGGAAAATGAAGGAAAATGACTAACTGAAGTAGAAGTAGATGAGGCAGCTTGAGGCAAAGTGGGTACAACAAAAAGCTAATTTCAACACTTCATCACAAAGGAACGCATTGAATATCACAAATTGATGATATCTTACTGTATAAGAGTATCGGGGATTGGGATTTTCCTTCAAGTCTGTAATGAAAAATGTCAATACCTTTAATGCTGGATACAGACATTTTCCAGAGCTGGTCTGGCCTGCTTTATGTGTGGGTTATGCATAGGGGATTCCCAGATGAAACATAAAAACTCGTGGGAAACCTCTGGGAATGTCAAGTCAATAAATCTAACTGTAGGATAATACCAAGACACTAAAAACTCAGTGAAGGCATATACTGTACAAGAAAGCACCGACTTTATACCTTTTTTAATGCAATGATGGCATCATACGGCCCTCTTAGAATCTTGACAATATTGAATCATGATCTCAGATTCAAAGATTAAACTGCAGCATCAATACCCCTTCCTGAGAGCTGATTCTTGCCATCTCCACCGTGAGAGCTGTGGCACAATGCCTTGCTGCAAAAATGGCCTTTAAATTGGTACAATTTCAAGTGACGGGGCCAAAAGCTTTCTTAGGGCCTCTAAAAAGCTAGAGACCCTGGTCTTACATGATCTACATGATAAAACACTTTTCTCATTTGTCACTTTCAAAGGTATCTAGACATATGGCTGGGTTTTTGTATCAACGTCTGAAGAGTTGGGTTTACCTTGCTATTCTGTGACGGACCCAGTGAATGGACTCATATTGAAAATGGAGTCATTGAATGTTGCGGCTGATGTCAAGAATAAGATAGAAGGCTATTAAATCTCTCAAGGGAAAATAATGCAAGTAAGGAGTCTGCAGCGCTGAGGGAGCTGATAGCATTTTTCCTGTGGATAGGAAAATGGAGCAGTCTCTGTCCTACACCGCTGGTGGGAACGTCTGTCAGCAAGCCACAGCCGGGTCACATTAACTACCAGTTTTCCCACAATCTGGCCTTTATTAGAAGGGCTAATAGCAACCCTAGAATCAGGTAGATCTGAACTGCCCCACAGAGAGAACATTTGAACACTGCTTTAATTCATACAGGAGGGCCTAAAAATATCTCCCCGTGTATGACATGATGCCAAGAAAAGCATTCAGTTCCTCAACTGTCACAAAGGATATTGTTGATCTGGAGGCCATTACATGAAATCTCTGATGGCAGGTGGTAGAGCAACAATCTCAGGTTAATGTCAAGACAAGATTAATAAAAGGTTGCTGGTTTAAATTTTGAGTCTGCGGAACTGCTGGTTTTCACATCTCCTGTTGTGCTCTTGATCAATGGAATTACATTTTGCTTGACTTTATAATGGAGACAGTGCTCCAAAGTTGATTCCAAATTTCAGAGCTACAAGGTGGGCCACAATGATTCAGCTAAGCTTTGAAATGCATTTGCACAGCAAGTTTCAAGATGTAATGTGGCCTCAGTCCAGTTTGGTTTGGAAAAGGATCTGTGACTCAACAAGTACGCACACCAACCGTTGCACTTACAACCCAGAGGAAAGCGCCATTCCCTGTTGCCTTCCACCACTTCCACCTTGCTCATGTTGAGTCACAAAACAGCAACGGGGAAGGATATTTCCCGCTTACAAATAACTCATTGTAGTTTTGTTGGAAGCAATGTTTGACCAAGATAAAGTCACCCCCAACTGTATCATTTCCTGCCTCTCTCCAGAAAGAAATTCTGTGAGTATGAACAGTGGACCTGAAAGATTGTGCAGTTGTGTGGATATTACTGCAATGGCATGATTTTTTTTATATAAATCCTCCAAAACATCAAAACCGGAGATATTGACTTAAAGGTTTGCAATCTTTCACAATGTCATGTTCAGTCAAACACAACTTATTTCTTGGACATTTTTCATTTGCTCAGTCAAGAAGACACTCAGCAGAGGATAATATGGAAAATAAAATCAAAATATGGAAACTGACTCACACTTTCCCATTCCATGACACTTTCACCTTGTATTTCTCATGGATCTCACTCATTCCCCTGTCATCTTTCTACATCCACACAGTCATTGTGCAGGTAACTCTGCAGCATCCTTCACCTTTGAGGGAGTCCCATGGCCCTTATGCTATCTATCTCTGTGCCACCAGGGACCCTGACTGCTCCGGATATAACGGCTTAGTTTTCAACGTTGAGTAAACAGGGGATGTGTCTAATATTTATCTGCATGAAGATAGTATTTCCATTAAGTGGAGTGGAGAAAAGCAGCTGCATGTCCTGGGGAGACTGGAGAGAGTTTCTGGGATGCTGATGGGTCCCAATATGAGCAAGTGAGGATTGAAGTACTTTCCAAACATATGGGAACACACTTAAGTGAAGTGTGAAAGGAAAGACTATTCAGTTCAGACAGGGGGCAGGTCATTTGAACTGTTTATGTTGCTCTATCAATATCCCCTATCAGAAGGATAAACTCTATCCGAGAAAGGCCTCTCGGAAGGCTGTATAAATAGTCGTGTGAACAGAGTATAAGAGCATAGAGGAAGAAACACCGGGGTAAACAATGCAGTAGCAGCAACAGGGGGAAATGAAGTCAAGTGAACAGGACGTTTGGCAGCTTCCTGTGCAAGATGTGAATGATTAGTGTTAATGATTTTGAGTGCTGGAGAGGGCAGGTGCTCACAGGACTATTTGTCCATAAATATTGAACATGCCCATCTACTTTCTAATAGAAATTATTCCCAAAAAGTGGCAAGCTTCAGAAACAGTGTAACAGTGTAAACACAGCAGACACACAGGAGAATTGCTCGGTAACACATTCAAAAACATTATTATAATGGTCAAACACTTATTTAATTGATGTGTACCGTTTCATAAGAAAGATTATGAAACTGTCATTTTCTATTTTCTCACCTACAAATTAGCCACAACGGTTCCGTACTAGTATTTGATTTATAAGAAGTACATCTTCCTTCTTAATCAGAAAATCCAGACTTTCCAGAGAACACACATAAAGTTTATGAGACACACCAAAGTGAATAACAGCAGTCTTAATATTTGCCAAGATAACCATTGCTTTCCAGAAAGGTTAAGTTAAAAACCTCTGGCACCAAGCATTGTGATTGGGAACAGAAAATGAATGCCAGACTTTGCACCATGTAAAAGGCATACAGTCATAAACCCAAAAATAAACAAAAAAGAAATGTTCCCCTAGAATATTTTTTTACTGTGTAATTGAGATTAATTTTGATATGACCTTTGTTAAGGTATAATCATCTTTTAGAGGGATAGACAAAGTCTAATTGCTACCAACATAACAGTTCTTAGGGATCACCTTTAGTACAGGAGAGTGAAGAAATGGGGGCGGGGGGGACAAATGAATCTTTTTCTGATTTTCTCTCTCAGTATCATGTTATGTTTTCCCCTTTCCTTGTTACTTTTTAAACTGTATTCTTTACATATACACATTTGTTGTTAATATAGCCATCTGTATATATTTGTGTGTTATATATGTTATTATTATATTATATATTATCATTATCACTGATATTATTCATTGACAAGGACCAAACTGGACCTATTTAAACTAATTGTGTGTAATATATTAATACAACCCCCTCTTCTAACCGTGTGTGTAAAGACCCACATTAGGTTGAAACACAGTTAAACATACATGCCAGTATTGGGATAAAGGGGTGGATTTGATGGTATTCAGTTACAGTTAAGCGCTGTCACCCCAAAGAGCTGGAGACAATGATGAAAGCATGAGCAATGCAAGCAGAGCAGGGAGAATTATGTGACTCAGCTCACGCACGGTTGGCACAATGGCAGCTTTATGGCTGCTCACAGGTGGCCCTTTAAAGTTTGAAAACATCCTCCATGAAGCTGGTGAGTGGTGACTTTGTACTGACTCATCTTCAGCAGCGACAGGCTGGAGGCACCTGCATACACACACGCATACAGAGGCTTCCAAGGACAGAAAGGCAGATTAAAACATGCATGCACACGCACATGCACGCACACACACACACTCATTAAGGACATAATCTACTATAAAGTTTGAGTTGCAGACAAGCCAACAAACAATGAAGTAAGGCGTTTTGATTAATCTAAAACTGGTTTGAGGAGAGGTGAACGTTGGGCCAGGGGTTACTACAGGGCTTTTCACAAGGTTGGTGTAAAGCTTTTTGCGAGGGCGCTGGGAGCTGTTCTTGTGCAGGAAAACACAGAAAGGTATGTCAATGAAAACAAAATGAGTGATATTTCTCCCCAAACAGGCTGCTTATCATCCGAGACGCAACAATGCTTCCCAGGACCTGAGCTGTTTACAAGCTCATGAATTTCTTAATGGAAAATATTCGCCCCCAACATAGTCACCGCCAGAGCAGGGGTCTGTTTCAAGCATGTCTCTCCTTTTCCACATAAAACCACTGTCTCAAAATTGTGCAGTTTTCAATTAAACTTTCCTTTGAGTTATCATGTCTCCTTCCGAGCCATTGGACTTGGGTAGTACATTGGTGAAAGGAAGAAGGGTTAAGAAAAACAAAAGCAAAATATTCTAGTGCTGTTTTTGCACATTTTTAAATTCACAAAACCAAAAATACATTCATTCTAATCAAGTCCATGCATGCACTTGGAATGAAAAAGACAAGTCTTTCCATTACTATTTCACTATTTCAATTCTAAGCAAGTGGCCTGAGCATTCAAGAGGGTTACTCACTTGTGCAAAAAGAAAGTTCTTGTGGGATCGACAGACTTCTCTCCTTTACTCAATGAATTCAACCACTAAAGAGAAGGCCAAGCTGAAACAACTCTACCACTAATTTGCCTGGGCCACCAATCAAAAGCTTATTACATGTTATTTAAATTAAATACTTTCACATAAACCCCTACAATGTCCTTTTCACCATAATACAATAGAGTACTTTAGATAGAACTAAAAAAAATAGACAGAGGTGAATATTTTCTCAAGCAACTGTTATTGATTATGTCTTTTTATTTTCTTATTTAATTGTATTACATCAAGTCTAAAATGTCTAAATGATTGCATGGCATCAGCTAATATAATAACCTCAAACCATAGAGCCACATAAGAGCGGGAGGATTAACATTATGGACTCATTACATTAATGTGGCAATTACAAGTTAAAGCATTTTTATAAAAGCTTTATTCACTATTCAACCTGAATAGCAAGAATGAGAAATGTAGAGTTTATGGCATCTGCTCTCTGGAAAAGCTTGTACTTGCTCAACTACATGTTGATAGATGTTTTACCAACATCAATAAATCTTTAGTTTCTTAAACCTTTCAGATTTCCTGGAAAAAAATGTTCTCAATCAAAATCCGTGTCCAAAAATGTGAAATTGCATACTGCAATAAACTTATTATTTAAAATCTGTCTCTATTTTTAGGCTCCAGAATGTCTCAGACGTGTTACATGGTCAAGTTATACCTTTTGATCATTATGATGTTTAGTTTGGACCCTATGTGCAAGATGTGAGGGGGTGGGGTGGGGGGACTCAACCTTAGACTGACTTTTCATTACACATAATGAGTCTGTTTGACTCTTGCATCAAAACTGATGCACTTAATGTTTAAAGCTGAGGAAGAGTGGAAGATCTATTGATTTTTTTCATGTGGCTGATGAAAAATAAGGGAGTGCTGAAACACTAAATTGGGTCTGTTGATGCCACAGGTTGTGAAATTGAAGCAACCAACCAAGTGTATAAACAGAAATACATAAATAACATCAAGGAAATGAAGATTAAACATAACTAAGAATGAAGAATAATGATTTGGCTTTGTATTACTTGCATAAGGTATTGTATTACTTGCTGACAATGGGAAATAACTGCAGCTAATGACAGAGGGCAAACTTTGCAACGCTGCCAGACGTGAATGTAAAGGGCACCATTACATCTTATAACTGCAGAGACCTTAAAGACCTCACAGGGGTCCAATAAGGACATCTGCAGACACTGTGGCTTGCAAATTCCCCACAGTGCATGAAGCCATTCTTCAATTCTGATTTCCATGCAAGCAAAGCTGGGTTATCTGTCATCTTAGACAGGAATGCAAACACACTCACTAACAAATACCAGGACAGAACTCTATGAACATAACTGGTGTAGTCTGTTGGAATCTAATAATTAACTTTGCTTTAGCTTTGTATGCAGTAAAGGTTTGGCTAGAGTAAAGATCATCAATTTCACTGTGGGATAAAGCCAACTTGCATCATCTAACCCCTTTAGGGCACATAGTCTGTGGACACAAACATATCATGACACAAGAAGAGGGCAACAAGTGTGGGCTACCTGTGTGTCTATTCCCAGCTGGGGTCAAAAGACTAAGCCCTACCAAATCTATGATTAAGGCTATTAGAGAACATTGGTTGAAGTTAGTGCAAACCACCTGCACCTGAGCTTTATGTCTGACAATTAATGCATCATAGCTCCAGTCCTTTCAAGAGCCCTCCAACTGGGCAGCCGAAATTTAAAATGTCTCAGGGAAGTGAATGTGGAACTGCCAAGAATGCTCACATGAAAGGTTACAAGGACCCCTCTTGTTTTCGTTATTCGACCCAGTCACTGTGAGTGTTCTATGTGGTTTATATTGCAACGTTATATAAACCCACAGGACCAAGTGCTACAAAAAGGAGTCATAAAAACAGCACTCATTTACTTGGCTTTGACTCACACATATACACCAGCCACGCTAGAAAATACCTTTAGCAAAGCTTCCTCGTCTCCTTTCTTCTAAATCTAATGGTTGTAGACAGTAAGGAGCAGACTGGTTTTCGAAATTTCCAAAATAGGTCTACTGAAAAGGCTGAAAGTTTTTGTGAACGTGTGCCAGAGCCACTGTACTCATGGTTTTAGCTGCTTTTACAAGCACACCTACTGTACCTGTTACGTCCAAGGAACCTTCAACTGAAGGATGACAGATCTCTAAACAATTAAGTATCACTGTTTATTCATCACTGACAGTGTGCATTTATTTCTCTCCAGTGTCCTCACCTTGATTCACCCCACACTCACATCCCAAGAGATGGTTACATCTGATCCTGTGTATTGGTAAATGTCTAAATACCTACTTGTTCACTTAGATCTGAACGGACTCGGTCGTTGATATGTGCTGTGCTGCTTCAGCCAGTGCTCCAGGGTGACACCCTGGAAAATGCTACTGTGGATATCACTCTCATTCACAAGGCTAATTGTATTGACAGAGATGAGTGACAAGACAAAAAATAACTGAGCTTGTCTGTCCTGAATGTGTTCTTTCCCTTTGCGTCACCTTTTAATTTATCTTCCTGTATCCTTTTTGTGCTGCAAATCACTCGCAATATCTGTTTCTCTCATAACAGCAACAAAAGCAGAAAGGCTCTGACCCAGCCTTGCCTTGTTTGCACTTCCCTGGCTCATACAGTTAGAGTCTGTTCTTGATGGATTGGTGGAAAATGCATGGCAACTTCACCATCTTTGTCAGTTCTACAGAGATGCAGCAGGATATATTTGGAAGTTGTAGATGGCCTTTCTGTCAGTGGCGTTGATGTTGAATAGACACTCCCCATACTGTCCTGCCTGGAGAGCAGCTATTGCCCTAAAAATGACTCTTACATTTTAGGCATTTAGCTGACTTAGCTTATCTGGAGCGATTTACAAAGAGTGAACAAGCACAGAGTCTTGTTCAGCATCTTGCTAAAGGACACTTTGACAGGAGGATTCGACCTGCACATTTTTGGTTAAGAGATGGTCTCTCTAACTGCTAGGCCTCCCTGATGCCTGTGTATTAGAGGACAAACTTCCTGATATCTTTATCTTAACAATTACAGATAACAATTACAGATGTTTAGTGTAAAATATTAAATCGCTGTAGTAGCGTTCATTCCGTGCCTTTGGCATAATGCACTGTTATCCATCTCCAGTACTGAAGCACAACAACAATGCATCCATATAACCAATCTATCCAAACATCCTGGTTCTGGAGGGCCTGTGGTTATGTCCCTTGTCACTGATGTGAAATAGAAATCTAATTTTGACAAGGCTCAGTGAGTTGATAGTGAGCATAATGCCTGCATGAATTTTGAATTAATGTATGGGTGGTGAGGGGACGTGGGACTTCATCAGGGTACATTTCCTGGCAACATTTAGGGCACATACAGTACTGTTTCTATCCACAGTATATCACAGTATGTACAGATTATGGATAAAATGTGCCTTTAACTCAAATATAATGCTTACAAAGAGTAATGGGATGTTGGGGTGAGTTGAAGAGACAGACATCTGTCAACATGATAGAACAGCAAGCAGTGAATAGGTGCCATTGTACACCAGAGCCTTGGAGAAGATAACTTCATCATGAAGCTTGCTCTCACCCTGTGGAGAGGGAATAATGGCTCCTATTGACAGACTTTATTTATAGTCACAGGAATGAAAGTCGAAGAGGGAAAAAAAACTTTAAACCAAGTATACTGAATTAAAAGGCTCTTGACCAGAACTAATAGATGTGAGATCCTTTTCCTTTTCCACTGAATAAGATCTTTATCTAGGATTATGAATGGAAATTATATAACCCTGAACAAAAAGTTTATGGGTGAGCTGAGCAGAAAGTAATGGGTTGGTCAAAGAAAGGCTGAGCAGGGATTACCTTTGCTGTCAACTTCTATAAAGGCTTATTACTTTTGTATGTGTACTGTTTACTTCTCCATCATTGTGTGCACATTTATTGATTTATATTTTAGTCAACAATAATGACAAGTATCATGAAATACTGTGTTTTTTCTTCATAGTGAAGAACAAAACTGATTTAAACAATCAGCTGTGTTTATAAAAGTTGCATGCAGCTTTCTGAGTTAAAAATAGTCAAAAGTTAAAATATCAAATTCTTTGGAGACCTTTCTACTTACAAGCAATTCACAGAGAGTTTCCCTGCCATCCGTGCAAACTGGAAGATGTTGCTCTTGAATGGAGACACCCAACTGAGTGTTACCGAAAGAGACAGTAAAACTACCAGTGCACCCGGACAGCTACAATGGCTTTAGCCAATAATACATATGTTACTGTGACACCACACAATTACACTCCATGCCTGGAGGTATTCATTTTGAAGTAAAAACAGAAAAAAACATGTGACTGCTATTGCACGCAACTTTGAACAGCTGGGAAATATAATTGTAAATTGAACTTCTTCACTTCACAGCTGATGGCACACTTAACTCTAGACAGGCAGGTCAAAACTAGTGTGTGCATATGCTGACAAAGTTATTCCAACATGCACTAGATTCCTCAAAAACATGTGCCTTCAGACCTCCTTCCCCTCCCTGACACTCTCAAGGGCGTCAAATGCAGATGCAACTCCATCTGTAAAAGGCGAGCTTGGGCAGCTGCCATTCTCAACTAAGCATCTAATTTTCCTGATATGGTGCTTACCTCAGGGCCTAACCTGTAACACGGCGTATCAGCTTTCTGCCTGCTCCCAGGAGGGGCTGTATGGTGAGGGAGAGGACTGCCATGAGCCCACAGAGGGCCAAAAGAGGTCCTGGATCTGGGCAAGCTTCCAGCCCCCAGCACGCACACCAGCCCATCTTCCTACCCCCGGGGCATTCTCACTGATGGCTTGGACCAGCTTTTCACTGTGCCATGATGCTTTCATTAAGCTAGTTTATTCCCTGTTTCCACTGCTGGGCATCTCTCCCATCTGCGTTCACTCACAGTGATCGGCCAAGCTGCCGAGGCTCTGGAGGACATGGAGGCTGTATTTCAGTGAGGATGCACAGCGCTTTGACTACAAATCCCATTGCTCTCTCTATTGTCTATCTCAGTTGTTGTGTGGTTAGGGTGTTTGCCCTGAAAATACTGGGCTGCGGCTTGATATGTAGACAAAATAAGGCTTCTTGCCTTTTTTCCTCCAGCTCAACATTGTGAAGGCAGGCCAAGGCTATCTGAACTGCTGCATAGGGTTAGATGATTGTGGCTCAGTAGAAAAGTGCCTTATGTAGCAAGTGAGTGAGCAACTTGTCATTATTAACGTTGTGACTATCAAATTCTCCTTGACTAAGCACTTTGCGCGATCCAAAACAAGTTATGTAATCAATCTTAATTGAGCATTGGGAAAATCAAACCCACACATTTAGTTCAACTAACTCAGCTACATAAAAAGATGCAATGAAAAGAATTGGTTAAGGCAACAGTTAATAACAAACAAATGGGTGCAGAGGTGGCTGTTGAGGCCGATGCATGACCTGCAGATGTTGTTGCCGTGGGTGCAGGATTGGTCTATCCTGGGTTTGGAGCTTATTGTTTCTTCGTCTTTTGTGTTTGTGTCTTTTTTTGTCTAGCAGTATTTGCAAAAAGTTTAGTTCTGTTG
>CABFOQ010001472.1:11587-38520 GCA_900660455.1 Gephyroberyx darwinii | reverse complement strand
TCTGAATGAGGAGATGGGAGGTGAAGAATTGCCTACCCAACCCCCCAATCTTTCCCCAAACTCCAATCCCGACCTTAAACCCTCTGACTTATTCTCATATTTAATATTATTTACTTTTTTTTTTTTTTTTTTACTATGTTTTTACTATTTACTATTTTACTTTTGTAAACAACAGGTAAGGTGGCAGGAGATTAAAAAGGTCATTCCATCTCACACACATTCAGTTCAGCTTATTCCCAATCCATCTCTCCCTTTTCCCCCTTAATCAACTGGAATGTAGAAAATGTTGATTGAATAGAAACCAATCCAATCCAAAACTGCAGCCCAACCCATCTCATGTCAGTGCTTGATATCTTGTTAATGGGACACCGTCTCACCAGTCTTGTGCGGGAATGGATACTATCAGGACAAGGTGGATAATGCAGAGAGGCAGGTGGAAATGCTAACCTTGTCGTTCTGTCGTCTTCTAATGATGGATGATGGTGATGAAATATGTGAGAAAAGGCCATTTTCTGAGTGTGTGATGGCATGAGGATGAAGTCCTAATAATGATGACAATGAGGAGTATAGGAAAGTAATGTCCAAACAACAAATTACTAAAAGTAAAGCATGTGAATGCAACTCAGCTAGCCCCAAATACCTTTCTAGGCCAAGTCTGGTTCTTAAATGAATACAGAAACAGCCTCTATATGTTACTGCAAGAAAACAATATGCCTCCAGAAAGCCAACCTGTTCATATTTGGCCGCCTATTTCATGAGTAAAACAAACAGGTGACCTCCTTCAGGAGTTACTAGAACAACAGCATGGCATGACACAAATATAACATATTACATATACTGTAAAAGTGTCTGCCCGGTTGCTACAGTCGCAAGAAATATATACACACGTACGCTAACTAATCCTTGAGTCAAGCGTCTGCAGAGAACTGCACCTGCATAACATGCTGCTACATGAAATAAGGCCTATGTGTGCCAATTCCTTGGTTTCTTCGATGGACACATAATCCCAGTGCAAGTTTTCCATTGGAGTTTGACCTACACAGGAAACATGTTTTGGATTAACAGCTGGAAAGGGAAGTCTGAATGAACTGGAGGGACTAGATCCCCTCCCCCACAGATCACCGCAGGGATGCTATTAGAGACAGTGACTCTGCAAAGTGGCGTTGCAAAACTGGACGTAATAATCTAGGCACTTTTTATCACTAGGGTGTCTGAGTCCATGCTTGTCAAGGGGTTTCTGAATAGTGTCGAATAACTCCCTGCCATCTTTCTGCAAGGTCACATTGTGCACTGTGAGTATTAAGATTCACAGCAGACATTGATCATTTGTGTTTTGGAAATCCTCACCAAGAACACTGCTGTTAGAGTTAATTGTCAAAACAAACTTATTCCAGGAACGCTCAGCTCATTCATGAAGAAGTGATGTAGAAATAGTAGCAACATGGGGGATGATGGACTGACACTAAATCTCAACAACTACAGAGGCACTAATGGTGGTGATGGATGACAGAAAAAGAGAAGGGGACAAAATGGAAGACATCAATTAAAATCTTCTCTAGCAGTGACAAGGTTAGCATTTCTTTTGTGCTGACAAAGGAAATTTCATAGAGGTATGTGTCATCAATTTACTTTTACTATGTTGATGGTACAAGGCAACAGGCTAGGGGGAAGGGGGCAGTGTGTGTCAAGAATAAGCAATGATAATACCTTATCATGAGACCCCGAAGCTACAGACCAGCAATACATACATTGCTGTAAACAATGGCATCATCATATTCAATGAATAACCATTATGAACATACTAGTATTTATCAAAAATCACCATGGTTATCATCATACCAGTGTAAGGAAATGGGGTGCTACCTGACGCGTCCGCCCGAGTGCCAGGGGCCCCAGTTGACCTTTGGGGGCCGTGCTCTCTCCTCTATACACACAGAGCACAGGAGGGGGCCCAGACCACACTGTTTAAGTAACAACTGGGATGTTAAACCATTTACAGGGTCCTCCGGAGAAGCCTCAAAAGGAGAGGATAAAAAGAGGGAAAAAAGGGCGAGGAAGAACTAATACAAAAATTGGAGGACATGGGGTACAATGGGGCTAGTGGAAGAGGAAAGCACAACCTAAACTTTGAGGAGCTTGTCTTTTTCTATTTGTAAAATAGCTGCTATACATACAGCAGAGTACATACTATAAGTGGTATAAATGTGGCACACGCATTACACTTTCCAACATACTCAGAATGACATGCTTTACATGTCTGTGTGCTCTGTCTTGTATGTTTTTGAGCGTCTAGATGTATGTTATGTGATTGCTGCAAGACAAATTGCCTCTTTCTAAGTGGGTTTTGCCTTGCTGCAGAGCAGGATAACTATATGGTGACATTATCTGAACAGAGTTATTATCTGGGTAACTGGGTCTATTCACAGAGGGGAAAAGCTCAGGAGAAAACATCTAAGTAGAAAAGAAAGACTGTGTATGCTATGTGCTTTGTGTCTTTCCAAAGTGCTTGAGTTTTTAAGCATTTTTGTGAAATGACACAGAAGGGAGAAAGAGTTACAGATTGTATGTGCATTGTTTACACTATGGATAAATTAATATTATCTTATCTAAATGTAAATGGGCCTGTTATGATCATAATCAATACTAGAGGTTAGTTTGATCCTGAGAGTCTTAAATTGTGCTTTCGGATAAACCATCTATTGTTCATATTCAAAATACCCACATAGGAGGCAGCTAATGCCTAATGCCTACTTATACCAAATATTATCATTTAGCTTCATTTAGCTTTAGCATGCCTTAGGTATCAAGAAGCTATGCTTTTAAACTAGTGACTATCCCACCCTCCCACATAACCCACATGGAAAGGGGAATGAAGGGAAAAAACGAAGGAAGTGAAAACCCCGGAATACTGAACAAATGATAAAGAAAAACAAAATCTCTTTGAAGAATTTAATTCATGGTTAAAAAGAAGACAAACTGTAAATAATTCTCTAACAAATGTTTATTATGCAGCTAAAATCCAGCAGTGAGATACACTGCCCAGCAGATGTCAGACAGTCAGGCAGACAGACAGACGGACAGACAAAAAGACTGATATTAAAGACAAACAGACAGACAGACGGACAGACAGACGGACAGACAGACAGACAGCAGGGCGGGGGTGAGGGAGCAATCATTACCTGCCAGCCCAGCGGACACCATGTGCACCTGGGTAGAATCTGGCTCCAGCACTCCATTCAGCTTCTCCTTGGCCGTCGAGTACGCAGCAAAGTAGATCGCCCTGTGGCAGATACCACCGAGAGAAACACAGAACAGAAGTTAGAAACACAGGGTGATTAGACAGCAGAATGAAAGGGCATCAAACAATGCTTTTCCTCCCTATCGTCCCTTGTTCCATTTAAACAAATCTACCATCATAATGATAAATTTGTTCTAACAGCAACTAAAATTAAATGACTAATGGGCATTCAGGAATCCATAACTGAATGAAACATCACTGTCTCGGCAACATGAGAAACGGAAATGAGAAAAAAAGACAATTTCATAACTGCATGATTGATCTGTATGATTGATGTGAACAATAACCTGTGAACAAGTTAATTGAATTAAATAAGAATAAGTCAACTGTCATTTGAGAGTGTGTGTGTGTGTGTGTGTGTGTGTGTGTGTGTGAGCTGTGTGTCCAGCTCAATCTAAATCACATGCCGTGCTTTAGTAGCAGATTTATCTCGCATGATTCCAACTGCTCCTCACTATATTCAAATCACAGGATTTACTCAACTCAACATTTCCGCTGGAATTAAACCCAGCGACCCAACAGACCTCACCCTCGCTGACCTTCGCCTCATCCTGGATTGAAAGCGTGCATGCAAGGCATAATCACGCAGCTACGCACATATGGGATGAATCGTGTGTATGAATGTGTGTCTCTATTATATAATGGGTCAGAGTGATGCTGATAGCGCAAGTGTGTGTGTGTGTGTGTGTGCTAATGAGCGCCAGCAGCATGCCCAGTGAACCACACTAACTAACTGACTAACTTTTTTCAGCTTTCCAGAGTCAGAATGTATTTTATTTTTAAAGGGAGAGAGCGTAATTCCACAGCCCAGCACCCCTGGATCTCCTTATGGAGATCAAGCAATGGATCTATTCTATCACAGAGTGTTATAAAAATTAGATTAATTTTAATTTGTGACTAATCTGGGCATAAATAGCACATCTTATGTCGCCATACATCTCTACCTGTGCAAACTTCTCACTACACTAACCTTCATTCTACAAGCTCATTCTGAAATCTTCTCCTGGATCTGTGATAAGAAAGTAATAGATCAGGGTGGTAGCATGTTTCCAATAATTTTCCAATAATTAATGAATAGTTTTGCTGATAAAACAGCACCAAATAACGCATGTCGCATATGGGATCATCAGGTTTTCCCCTTATGTAACAATATCTTCTTATAGCTGTCGTCACCAGGCAGCAAGCCGCCTCCACAGCTGGACAGCCCCAGAGGACTGGAACATCACCATACACGCATGCACACCCACCCACACACACACACACACACACACACAAATTCATTCATACACTCAAACACACACAAATATACCAGCCGCAGGCCTCTTTCGCCCCGTAGAGAGGGTGAGTCAGACAGAGTGAGACAGCAGAGAGAGGATAGAACAACGATGAACAAATACAGACAGAGAAACATGGAGAGAGAAAGAGGGTGGGTCAGATGGAGACGGCCACAATAAACCAACGGGAAGATGATGACGATGGCCATGTGATGCAGCAGTAGCTGGGGAGAACTAGACAGGTCCGGGAGGGGGATTACACACACACATACTGTACAAACACGCACAAACACACACCAACAACAGCAACTTGTCCAAAATAGGAGGTCCATTGTGATTATACACAACAACAACAGTCGGTCACGTGACCAGTGTATCGCAGCTGGGCACCTCCTGCTGCTGTGTCATTCAGACACTGATTGACCAAGAGCAGACTGTTACATAACACCAACCAGCCCAGCTAAGAAGCTAAAACAGGCATTTCCACTGGGATTTGAAGCACAGATTTTCATTCCAGTTCTGTATTTGTGGCCTACTATTGTTTGCCGCCAAGCTAAGCACTGTGTGAGTCGGAAGCTTAAATAAAGCTAAGAAGATCTAGCAGAAAGAAATCTGCATTCCTCAACGGATATTGTGTGCTAAGGTGTGATGTAATGTCGGGAAGTATTGCTGACGCAGAAATGGCTTTGTCCTCTGATAAGGGGTCGTTCTAGCGGTGATAACGACAGCTGATTCTGGAGGTTTCTTTGACACATCACAGCCTCAGCAGAGATTTTGGTGGCCTACATTGTTGGTTATCAGATATGCATGTGGGTTGTTGGTTTTTTTTTTTTTTTGCTTTATTCTGCACATTTTTGCATAGGCATTGCTTGAGGCACCCAAGGACTCGCAATGGCTTTTGACTCCCCAGCTTTTCTGGCTAAATAGTGGAAGAGGAGGCATGTGGTATAACCGGAAGTGAGAGAATACATACCTGGAAGGAGCCACACCTACAAGGTTGGGTCCCAGTCCTCTGAAGAGTGACCGGGGTCCCTCTCTCTCCAGTATCAACCTGCAGAGAGAGAGAGAGAGAGAGACAGCTGTCATTTACAGATTTCAAACATTCACATGGGTAATCAGTAAGTAATCAATAATTAGTAACTCATTCCTGGAAAAACATTTCCCTTCAGTTATATTACTTTATCACAACACATAGCACACGTACATTTACCATCAATTTCTTGTGTCTTAGTGTAATGTGTAATGACTACACGTAGCAACTCGACCAAAAGCCAGACACAGCTGATCACTCACACATGCCACCATATATGGGGCACTATGGAAAATACAGTACAACAAAGGAAATCTACCCTCGTCCAATCAGATGAGATGGTCTTTGTGAGGTCAAATAGAAGAGATAGCACTGTTTCAGCACGTGGCTGTTTATAACTTATTGGACAACCAACGTGGGCACCAGGGCACATGGACCAGTACACTGCCTCACCTTGGGCAATCTGCCAGAGGAAGGCTCAGATTGCAGGGCCATGACACTCAATATAGCCTGCCATGATACACAGGGTGAATATTTAGAGATGGTTGGAGTCCCAATAGAAAGTAACGACAGGTGTCTTGCTATGTTTATAATGGTGTTATCATGGCTCACTGGCAAATTTTCCAGTTCGAAATTGTCCAGTTCTGTCCAATCCATCCCAGTGATCTTTCAAAATCAGCATGCCCTAAAAATTTGTCAGCAGGACGCAAAAACCTTTTGTGTGGGTTTCATTTGTTTAAGACATCGGGCTGTGCCGTCCTTCCTTTACCTTCACATTTTGCAGACTTCTGTCTCAAAAGGGATCACAGACAGAGATTTCCACTCAAAAATGTGCTGTGGTGAATTATATTACCTAAAGAATACTACTACTAGTACCACACAGCGCTTGGAGGCGTTCCCTCTCACAAATCTCCACTCATTAATAAACATTCTCTGTTCTCTGGCGTGCACTTCACTCCATGTTGACCCACTTTGTCTTCTGTGTTTATTTTTTCATTCCCTCTAGTGCTGCCCCGTTCCACTCTGTATTGTGATAGTGGTGTACAGTTTCTGCTAGAAGCTGTTTCTCTTGAGAACAAGACATGAAGTTGGGTTATGTGGTGAAGACATAGGAGCAATGTTGCCCCTCAATCAATGTCTATATTGACCACAGTAGCTGGGGTTAGGGCACTAGTCCAATAATCAATCCACAGTCTGGGAAAACAAATCCTTACACAATCAAGCGAGTTGACTCAGAAAACATTCTTACTTACAGGAAGAGCTACTGAGTCTGAATCAAATTTTTAGTCGAGCCAATGGAAAAACAGTTTTGGTAAACCTATGGCAATAGATTAATATTTCTACTGAACTGGCTTATTTCTTAATTTCTCCTTGCAAATGTCAATTTCACAAAATCCATGTAAAAAAGCCACTTGTTTCTGAGATAAGAAAAGTCATTATCTGCAAGATCAGTAATGCCAAAATGTGGCAATGCCAATGGAAATTTCCATGCAAACCAGCTAGTGAAAAAAGTGTAAAATGTAAACTCTAAGCTGTTACATGATCTGTGACAATCATGGAAATAGGTTAACAGTCACCCTGGATTCTGCCAGAGCAAAGGTAGAGCAGGATCAGTGTCTTTTGGTGTGGAATATTCACTTGAACACTGTTAGTTCACTCTGAGTCCTACCTGTCATCAGCACTGCTATACCACTGCTAATGAAGAGTATCTAGCCAAATAGGCATCAGACATGTCCTCCTGTATGGAAAACATTCACCTGGAGAATTTTCCACTGACCAGATCACCACATAAAATAGTGGTGTGTCATGTGCAGTAGGTCAGGGAGAAACACGGCTATTTTGTTTTGGCTTCAAATTGGCATCAAGTTCAAACTGGCTCAGCAGGCTAATACTGTAGGTTGGAAATAGGTTCATGAGCTTTGCCGAATGTCGCCTCTTTCTCACTTCCCATTTTTCTTTCCATTTTCCATTTTATACAATAATAAAAAGAGGAAATTGAATTAAAAAAATGAATTATTTACTGTCCATTTTTACCATTTTACTGGCAGTAGTTTAGAGGCAGAACCCAAAACAAGAGAACTATAAGGTCATATGCTTATTTTGGTTGTCATCTGGTACAGCATATACACTGCATCTTTGTTGAAGGCCATATTGTTTTCTAATAACTGAACGAGTGGCTCGCTCAATGGAAAAGTAATAGTATAATAATAGTAAGGCTATGAGGGTTGAGAGACCAACATGGAAACCTAGCAGCAATACAAAACACAGCTAAAGCCTAAGCCCCACTGCCCTTCTGTTGCCTTGTCTATTTTTAGAGAGCCAAGAGTCAAGAGTCAAGAGGTCGGGTTAAAATACTTTGGGGCCAAATTTGTCCAGTTTGATAAGGCATATGTTGACTGGCTCCATATCATTGCCATTCAACACATTCCTCAATCTGAGATTATAAACTGTCCTTCTATGAGAATCTCAGTGTTCAATAACACTCATTTAAGTCATCCTCCTGTCATGGGATGGGGCCACGTAGTTCCAAAGGTCAGACAGTAGCCTTGATATGGAGACACCTATGGATTCTTCCTGGGCTAATCAATACCAGAGGACTAGTGATGTGACCTACCACGCTGGAGTCAATCATGTTACCTTCTACACTACGTAATTACCTAATGGTGTTGCAAGCTGCATAGGAAATCATGGAAATATGATGCATTTGTTACAGTCAAAGCCAGAGAGGCGAGATAGTTGTTCGGTCAGAGCCAGGATGATATTAGCATCCAACGTCTGTGTCCTATACTGATGTTAGACGTTCTGCAATGCTCCTTCTTTGATCAAACAATCATTTACCTAACGGCACTAAAGCCAAGAACAATACTCTCTTGAAGCAGCACAAGGGCTCAGACAAAGGCTACGCAGCATGCTATGTGGGTTGTGTTGCTGTATTTGCTCAGCATTTCTTCGTCCAACCCTTTAACCCAATGCATTGAGAGTGAACTCTCCCCAGTGAAGTTTTTAAGATTAACATTCAGTATCCTGCTTCGTACTCACTTGAGACAGTGCAGAGGCCCTGGTGGGGCCATGCGGGCCACACTGGCTCCATTGACGGTGCTGAGCTGCACTGCAGAGATGTACAGAGTGACGGAGGAGGACTGGAGTCTAGTCTTCACCACCTCCAGAGGACAGGTCAGAATAGCCCCCACTGTACCCCCACATCTAGAAGGGGAGCGGGAGGGAGAGAGAAAAAAACACAGGGGTGGCGGGGTGGGGGAGAGAGAACAGGGGAGGGCAGGGTGAGGAGAAGAGAGCAACGGGGGTGGAGGGAGAAGGGCAGAAAGAGAGATTCAGTTACACATTCAACAACTTGCTTGCGCAATGAGGTGGGCGAAGAGGAGAGACAGATCAGGTTAATGATATCAAAATAACGATAGAAGCACGGGCATGGGACAACTTTTTTAACCACACACTATTACTGACCTCTCCAAGCACTGGTAATACAAGCCTGGTACGCAATCTGTTATTGCTTTTGACTCTGCAATTATCTAGGGGCAAGCAGAAATCCACACACCATGACCTGGCACTGTGACATGTAATATAATATGACATGTAAGCTACTGGCTACAGAAGTTATGATGGAGTTTGGCGTACACCGACCGTGGCTCTGTTTCCAAAAAAAAACCTGTTCGACCCCAGGCCTATATTACAGTGTCACTTCACCCTACACCCTCTCACCGGGGCACTGGGGTGCTATGAAATCAGACTGTGGTTTGTTTATTGTGAATGATTGAGTTGGGTTTCGTAGGCTGACTGACATGCAGCTCTGGCTGAATTCACACTCACACACTGTAAATAAGACAACATCACTGCTTACAGATTAACCCAGCAAACTGATCAGGTTTCTGACCTAGACTCTGCCTGTGACAGCAAATTATATCCAATCTTGTTCCAAACTTTAGATTGAATTTCACCCTGATAAGAGCAATACTGGGTTATCAATCTTGTAAACACCATGCCACATATGGGGACCCCGTTTACAGATCCTCTAGCTGTGACCAAAGCCTACAATGGGGCTTGTAAAGACAAAGCTTCACAGTCATATCGCCACAAAGCTGGAAAGTGCTTGCTGATTGTTGTACTGGCCAGCTATACCAATGCTTTATAGGTCAAGTTTAGTGAATGCTAGTTGTAGCTGTATGATGGTATGTGTACTGGCTGCAGACAGCGAATTCCTTTGGCTGCAGCTCAGTCTCTTTGCCGCTGCCGTTCAAAAGACTGACCCACATACATGTAGAGGCAGGAGTGACCTTTAGCCTACTTTCGCGTTGGCTGCTGCGTGTATGTGTGTCAGTGGCTGTGAGAGGAAGCGCTGTGCTAAGGCCTCTAGCTCTGGTTATGAGGAAAACACAACAGATTCTGGTAATTTGCTCACTGTTGGAATTTGTCTTGATTTGTTGCCACTTTCTAAATCCATAGAGGGACAAAAGACCTCTGTTCTGACGAGATAAGCCTATTTGAATGTCAATGGCTTATTTCAGGGATGAAAGAAAGAGACAGAAACGCAGACAAACTAAAGACAAAGACCTAAGAAAGGGGCAGGCGGCAGGCAAGTAAATGCACTAGCACCGAAACTACATTCAAACACTTCACAAAACAGCACAAATCCCTGGAGATAACGAATAGTAAAGACGTCTACGTATCAGGCTGCCAGTAGTACGACCGTGGACTTTCTTTCATTACAAGCTGTACCACGGCTCGTGATGCTGTTGCTGCAGAGCTACGTCAAGTCAGCCAGAGAGAGCTAGGACATAAAGGGAACTTCAAAATAAAAGCGCCGACTCCATCACTTGAGAAGAGGCGTATATATACATACCCAGTGGAATCACTTAGGTGACATTGAGGGAAAAACACAACACTTAATTTTAATGTACCACCGATTCCTCCTCAAGTACATCCCACTACCATATCTCAGTCTTCGCTGGTGCAACAAGAAATGTCCTTATTGTATGTAGATAATCGCCTACTGTGAAGCTACTCTTTTTCAGTGGTATTTTGTAGCGCTAAGGTTTTATTTTGAAAGTTTTTTAACGGAAGTCTTGTTGTTATTTTGGCCGTTGATTCTGGCGTGCACAGACAGCTGCCAGAATTCTTGTACATGAACGCGCAGCGGGTGAATAATTACCCGTCCGCGTCAGGTATGGTTTCGCAGCTGTAACGCCATACGGACATCGAAAGAACTGTTTCGATGCAGCGAGTGTTGATTTATATATATATATATGAGTAATACAACTAGCGAAACGCGTTTACTCACCCTCCAGCGAACAAATGAACCAACGTGTCCCTTTGGCTCATTATTTAGCACGCCCCGCCGAGCAGCGCACCTCGGAGGGTAAAAGACCGACTTGGGTCCCTTCCCTTTGCTTTCTCTGCTTCCAAGAGGATGCGCACCTCGATGGACAAACGACGTCGAAGACGAATCAGGATTGGGGCGAGCCTGTCTCTGGTGTTTCAGGGTGCAGTGGGCCGACAAGCCCCTCAGTCTCAGCTTCGAGAAATCCTCGTTTCTTTTGTACAGAAAGCTTCTTCGACCAAACCAGCGATTCTCCAGGCTAACCCGCCTCTAATCTCTTATATACGCACAGTTCTCCGTTCTAGCAAACGTTTTTGTATTTCATCAGTGGTTTATGCTTTGCTTCCCTGCTCTCAACGCTGCAGTGAGAGAAGGAGGCAGAGCTCATAGTATTTACTGTACAATCATAGGCTGGAAAACAGATGCTGCTATTGGTCAGTCTGCCTCCAGAGGTCATTTTGTCTCCGCCCTGATCATGCACTGTTCACATGCTCAACATGAACGCTCCACAACATGAATGAATCAGACCTGGGATCCTCCGTAGAGGCCAATGCTTTATTAGGCCTATATTATTGGTTGATTAAGCATACTATAATATGGTACATGGTAATGTATTAATGAATATGAATTGATTGGTTCATAAAATTCATATCATATGTAATTTATTAAGGCAAGGCAAGATTGATCTGGGGGGAAATTCTGGGGTTCAATAAAATAAAGTATCTAAATTCTAAAGTACTTTGAACTGCCTTGTGTATGAAAGGTGCTATACAAATAAACTTGCCTTGCCTTAATAAATTACATACATACATTTACATGAGGCATTAAAAGACATTTAAAACAAGGACATTTATAAAACGAGAGTAGGCTACTATGAAAATAGTGTTTTTTGTAGGCTACATCTAGATTGCTTCATAATCTAGCCTTTATGCAGCCAACGGTGAGGTGGAGTTTTATATCTTATTTCAAGCAGTATGGGAAGTGACAGCCAAGCTATATCAATAAACTGGCCTACAATTTCTCAGCTGAAACAGGGAAGTGTTTGCTTTAGCAAACAGGTTCTCCAGGTGCATATAAAGATTTTGGAATAAATGTATTTTTCAAGTAATATAGAATTTGGTCATTGAGTGTCTACCAGAGAAGAAGACATACAAGCAAACGTTTTTTCTGTCAAGTCATATTTAAACAGGCACAATGACTAAACACTGTTATTTAAAGTATAAAATAAATAGCTGCAGAGTGAGAGAGCGGGTACATTACACATGCACACTCATACACACATCACACACAGCATCTGCCCAGTTAAGTCATAGTCATGTAATCTTGGCTACTGAGCAGCTACTGGCTACTGGAGCAGCACTTCTATGCCTTGTTCAAGGGCACTTAAGATAGATCTCACTGAGGCAGGGGAGAGGGAGTCTCATTCTCATTCACTTCCCAGACTGTCCTCGCCGGTCCATGTATGCAAACCTTCCAGTTACAAATTTGCTTCTGTTACCATAAGGACCACTGACAGACTGTGTGCGTGCTGCTACACCCATGATCAGCTGACAGGTTTAGAGTAGCTAATCTGAGGCATAAATCTGGTTCGCTGATTCAATAATGGAGCTGAATGAATGCGCACAGTTTTACAAGTTGGAGTCATGTGCACGGTTTAACGTTACTGATAACCTGATAGTGCCATTACCAGAAAAATGATGTACGTCTCATGATGCAAAGATCTCGTATGCTGCAGGGATTTGATGCAAAATGAAAGAGGGCATTACTTGCTATTACTTAATATATATTATTAGTATATTATGCATCCCCCTTGTATAGTAAAGATTTTAAAGAACATCTGAGGGCAAAAAGCTATTGCTGACCACCATCTTGCTTGTTAAATGCGTACAAATCACAACCGGGAATTTCACTGCATCAAAAAAGGGTTTCATCCCAAAATGCTGCATTTAAATTTATTTCCGTTTATTGCTCAATAGTCCAAAAAAAAAATATACAATTGATTATATAATCAGAAAATGTACTGTTTTGTAAGCAAAGGTCTTAGGATAACTAATGACAGCAATACCATTGCACTTTCATGCCAGCAATCATTTTGTAGCGGTGTCACATCTTTCCATTGGTTGGTATCTCTTGGTTGAATGAAAGTGCTGACTAAAATGCTATTTGAAACTCTGATGGATCAATATGATGACCAGTATCTGTGGGTCCAAGTCCAAAAATTTAACAAATTAGACCTTGTGATGGATGGAGAAACACTGAGTAATCAAGATAGCTAAAAATAACAAGAAGCCAGAGTGTTCCACATAGAATAGAATCAGCTGAAACCACCATGGCTCAGTTAATTCCTTGCTTATAGGTATGTTTGTTTAATACCCTATACACCGTGAAGGATAGAGTGTGTATTGCCTTTCCCAAGTACTCAACAGTAGTTAAGAGAAGATGATATTAGAACCAAGTGTTCCCTTGATTTGTCAACCCCAACACACCTACTGGACAGTCTGGGCTGCAGAACATTGAATATACAGTGGTTGCACGGTGTGAATAGCGGCGTGGTTTGTGAGGGAATTTCATAAGTGCCTGTTGCAGAAGGAGAAGAGCACGTAGGGAAAGAAGTGGAATAGAATTAGTGTGCATCGCTGCCTTCACTTGGTGCTCATGATGACTCGCCTTAACAGTTTAAAGAGTCATGAGATGCAACGGCAGCGAAAGAATTACACTGATATTGAAAGCCAAACGTTGTGAATAAGTTATGCAATGTGTCTATCTATATCCACCTGTCTCACTTTCTGCCCCTCTCTCTGTGTGGTACTGTAGAAACATTGTAGGCACTGTATCTGTGTGTGTGTGTGTGTGTGTGTGTGTGCCACTGCAAGTTTTCCCAAGGCACAAGTCAAATTATGGGCCATACTTATGACTTTAATTTTTATGTTTTAATTTTGCAAATTATTGCAAATTAAATTGACTTTTTTTTTTTTTAATCTAGAAAATGTAATTTACCACCAGCAGCAACCCTGCATATTTAATACAGACAATGATGAAGCAGGTTTCTGTGCCTGAGGTAGCAACAGAAGCTTAGATAGTGTCTCATAAACAAAGGAAAATTTCAGCACACTACATTTCAACCCATAGTGAGGATGTGTCGTGTTTATATTTTCATGGTTGAAGTAGGTCCCTCCCAAAGCTGTCACGTAGGCTACTTCTCTATCATCATGTTAAGGAAAATGATCTCATCATGAATCATCAATCTTTGGCAAAGAAGCCGAACATCTGCAATTGCTTAAAACACTGACTGCTATGGGACAAAATCATTGCCACAGCTATTGTACTTGTCAAAAACCTGCTGTAAACATTTGTGCGCCACTCTCACAATAGCACCGATAGCCTTGGACTGTAACCAAATGATGACTCTTATTTTGAAATAAAAAACTCTTCATATGTGTAAACTTGAAGCAAGCATGATGTGTGTGTGAATGTGTATTTGCCTATGTGTCTGTCCGTGCTAAATTCCACCAACACACATCTCATGATATCCTCACACATGCAGATAGGTAGTGCTCATGTGTCTCATGACTTCCACTGGACTTTGACCAAACAGACGGGTGGGATAACTAATGGGAAACACGTTCTAGTGTCTGTGTGTGTGTGTGTGTCTGCGTGTGTGTGATGATAATTATTCAGATCCCGGACTGAACCCTGCTTTATCATTATTTGGGTTCAAAGGGAACAATTGTGTTATTCTATGTCTGGCTGCTGTGGCAAAGAAAATTTCCCCCCGGGAATCAATAAAGTACCTACCTACCTAAAAAGGAGGAGGTAGGGGGACAAGGGGTTTGAGGCAACCAAAATAGCTATTGTTTAACTAATGGTTGATAATTGCATGTGGGGGTTAGAATTTTAGACCACATAAAAAGGGCCGAGAGGACTTTTTAGATTTCATCAAAATGGTCAATTTTACAATCTCTCATGGTCTTGAACTTTTTAGAGGATGCAGAATGCATTTAGAATATATTTTTTGTAAGCCTGGAACAAATGCAGTAACCGTAATAATAATAATAAGAAGAATATAAAGAATATAGACTCCTGGGACTGACAGAGTTAAATGAATATCACCCTACTGTGTATACAGACTATCATTATTTGGGTCCAAAGGGGACAGAGCAGAGGGCAGTGCTGGGCAAGGGGGCTGGGGTGACCAAAAGAGAAATTATTTAATCAGTGGCTGAGAATTGTATTAGTTGTTAGTTAGTTAGGATTTGAGGCTACTGCAAAGGTTTACTTTTGCAATTTCATGCAATTTTGTTTTGGTTTGTTTATGTGTGGCTGATGCTAAAAAAAAGTGAAAAAGGACATGAGCACAGCTCATCAAATTGGCATACTTCCAATTCCATCAAATTCTACAAAATGCAAGTACTCACACAGAAAACCAATGGGAATGTAGAACCCACTTAGCCTTTGGGAATTTGTGTGTTTTGCTTATGTATTACCAGTTATATTCTTACTGTGTAATACAGTGAAGTTGGTAACAACACAGTGTCAGCCACACAGCATATACCACAGGAGCTGGTAAAGATTGAATGCCTTCTACAAAGGATCACGGTAGTAGTGTAACGTCTTCAGAAAACCGTCATCAGTCAATTGATGTCCCGTCCAGTCCCGTCCAGTACTTTGATATCATTTGGTGTCTCCAGTAATCAATCTAGAACAGGTGCTACTGTAGTTCACTTCATTAATGTTTCCAGTTTTCTGGCTTGTGGATTGAGCCGCTGACCTTCACTTTACTCGTATGTTGCTCTTACCTCTGCATTACCTATTCTGGGGACCAAAAAACAACAACCTGTGCATGTCAGCCAGACAATGACACCTGTATTAACTCATCATCTAAATAAGGACTCTGGCAGGGCCTGAGAGAATTGACTAAATGCTACCACCTAGCGGTTTGACTTTGACATAACTTACTACAGTTGTTTTGCGCTGCATCATGTGTTCATTTCCGTGTTTTATTGAAATTAAACTAGTATTTACAGAAAAATGGAACTGTCACATATCGTGTACATTCAAACGTTCAGGTTCTGGGACCTAAATAAAAGATATAAACACATTTTGTTATAGGTTTTGTTTGCATTGTTTGTACTCTGCACTACATCACCTGAGAAGGAAAATGCAACATTCATGCTCCTCGTAATTTCCTCCTTCAAAGCCGGAAAACAACTTGACGCGCATTAAAGTGCGCGTTCTACTTTTGGTAGGAAAAAACAATAACAAAACCGATCCTGTAAAACAGCAGTGTTTGGTGGCTGTTGTATTATTTTAAAAATCACGCTGCCGATAGCTACTTCATGCTGAAGTGGCATGTAATTGAAATTCGGATTAATTTACAGGAGAAGAATTGTTGTATTCATCACTTTCACCATCAACTTTTACACAACTTCCATGCTCACCGACCGCCTAAATATCACACTTTAGCATCGGAATATTGAGTCGTTCGCAGTTTTATTTACCACTTTGTTGGGGCGTTCATGTGTATCCTTATCATAATACCCATATTTCCGTAGCATATGAAGGCAGCATCAGGTCACATGACTAGTGCACAGCTGAGGGATGTTGAGGCAGGCTTGCCTGTTGCTAGCCAGTTAGCCACATTAGCTCTGTCAAATTCCTGGGAGAAACAATCGTTAATTTTCATTTTTACAGTCAATTATAACCGAATCAGTTATACAGCAAGCCATGGAGAGGATACAACGAATATCGTCGGCTTTTGTGTCCCCTCGCAGCTTCAGTTTCTGGTTTGACGTCAATGTCACAATTTGTATCTAAATTCGGTTAGCTAGCTTGTCTGTCTAACGTAACAGCTTCTCAAAGCCAAGGGCCAAGGCCAGGCAGGGGAAGGGAGGCCGTCTGGGTGAGTAAATCTACTGTAACGTTACTTTTTTCGCCTTTTCGCTTTTTTATATACCAAAATGATATACCAGCTTATAAGTCGCCAGCTGTACAACTGTTTTTTTACAGGGTTTTATTGTATAGAAATGTATTTAGCCTTTATCGGTGCTGGCACAACAATTCATCAGTCATTTAAATCTATACTAGCCACATTTAGCTGAGAAGGAATTTAATCATCCAATCCGTCCTGGTGGGGATCCTACTTTGAACTTCCCCACCCAAGGTTTCTCCCTTTTTTTCCTAATAAGGTTTTCTTGAGTTTTTCCTTTTTCTTTGAGGGTCTAAGGCTGGTGGTGTAGGTTAGATTGGTTGGCAGGCTCGTTTCTGTCTTAAACATGTGTTTTGTGGTCTGCCGTTTTTTGTTTTCTAAATTTTTTGTTTTGTTTTGTGTTTTATTGTTGACTCATAATAAAATAGCTAGATCTAGGTAGGTTTATCTCTGTAAAGTCCTTTGAGACATGTTCTGTAAATAAACTTGACTTGACAATAATCATGATTATAAGGTTTTGCACTTCTCTACTCTTGATTCACATTGCACAAGTGATCTGACAGACCAGGTTTTATTTTCTTGACGTTAAAGATGGTGATTGCTTCAGTGGCTAGCTGCTTTGGTAAATTTTGCATATAGTTAGTCATATGATTTTACCTAAATGTTGTCTGATTGATGTTGTCACCAATTGTCTTTGTCAGACAATAGTGTGTCACCACCTCGGTGGTATTATAACCCCACCTTTTCAAGTAAGCTCTGCAAGAATATGTTATTATTTTCAATAACAGCTTGGAGGCTGCACTGTTTCACATACTTACATCCAGGAGCTGGCCAGTGTAAGCACTACAGCTCCACTGAAGCATTTAAGGGTCAATTTGCTCCAGGACACTTTGATGGTAGTTTTTGTGGGAGGAGAGAGCGCTAAATACATTTCCATAACACAGATTTTTCCAGCTGGTTGTGGGGACTTGAGCTGGAACTTTAGTCAGTAGGCTTACCATCCTCATTGTTGTCATACTATTATTTGTAACAACATTGCATCGCTGTGGCATATGCTGACTGTTTCGAGATTCTTGTAAGAATGACATCATGTTGTGCTTGTGGAATCTTATGTCATTTCAAGTTGCATTTTCTCTGTCTTCTTTCTAATCCACCAGGCATTTACACAGTGCAGTGGACAGAGGAGAGGACCAGCACGACAGGTTTTGGTTTTGAATCAGACCTTATTTGAGCTGGTCTCAGCCGTGTTACCTCCACCGTCAGCTTTGTTACTGTCCTCATCACCCTCAGTAGAGCCATGTCTACGTCGGGATGCTGCCACCTACCTGGCTCCCTTTGTGATTACTCTGGGAACACTGAATCTGATGCCTCTAAGGATTCAGAGGAGTCTGATTCTGCTGCGCAAGCCCAGTACATCGCCAAGGTTACGGCTAAAGATGGCCGCCCACTCTCCACCATTGTCAAAGCAGTGAGCTTGCAGAGGTAAGAAAGGGAAGAACCTGCTGATTCTGTATGTTTGTTGATTTGTTCATTTATTTGTAAATTAATTTGATCATTTTAACTAAAAGTTTATGGAGAAAGTAGATTTAAAGCAACTCTTGGCGATCATGGAAAGTAATAATATTTTTCAAGAATTTCAGTCAGGTTTTCATCAGCACCATAACACTGAAACCGTTCTTATTAGATACAGGGGAGTGCTGATTGCCCAGTAGCATTTGACACAATTGATCATAATTGATCACAACATTGTTATTACTAGACTTAGGAAATGGGTTAGTATCTCTGGAACTGCCCTGGAATGGTTCTCATTTTATCTGTCAAACATAAAATTGTTGGTGACCATGTTTTGCCTGCCTCTTTGTTACTTGTGGTGTACCTCAAGGCTCAATTCTAGGCCCAATTTTATTAGGTGCCTGGCTCTCACCTCTATAAGAGCCAGGCTCTGTGTGTTGTTTGGTTGGTTCATTATTTCATCCGTAACACTTTTTGCAATGTGCAGTGCTTAAGGGAATTACGGTATGCGATTTTTAGGCCTCGCAGAGCCCAGCATAAGGGAAGTACATTTTGCGCTTGTACACCAGGCAGTATGGGAGAATTCACACAGCACTAGGTTGGTGCACAGTACATTCACATACCAGGAAGTAGCTTAGTGATTTTCTGACTTTAGTGGCGAAGTCAATGCATGAATTAACCCCCCACTTACAAACAGAGGTGCACTGATACCAATTTTTCACAACCAATACTTAATTAAGTAGATCGGCTGATACAAGTACTGATCTGTGTACCACTCAATTAACATTCATTCATGATGCCTAAAGTTGACCTATTATGACCTGGTCTAACCCTCCTTTACATCACTTCTCAAGACCCATTTGTACAAAAAGGCCTATCATTTTACTTGCATGTTTTATTTTATTTCCATCATTATTAAGATTTTATTTTATTTTTGCTTTCCCAAATTATTTTTTTTCTTCATGTTCCTTTTGCTGGCTGTTGGTTAACCACTTTGTAACTTCTGACACATTTTTACGTTCAGTGCTCTGCTGTATTTCTCCATAGTGATGTAGGCATGTGTCGGATCTGCCATGAGGGGGCTGGAGGGGAGACACTGCTCTCACCTTGCGACTGCACAGGCACACTGGGTAAAGTGCACAAGAGCTGCTTGGAGAAGTGGCTGTCCTCCTCCAACACCAGCTACTGTGAGCTCTGTCACACAGAGTTCACCATTGAACGGCGGCCACAACCCCTCACACAGGTTAGAGAGCCTTTACTGTGGGGAGAAATTGGTGGTGGGAGGGTCTGTCTGTTTTTTTGTTTTGTTTTGTTTTGTTTGGTACAAGAAGAGGTGTAAAAGAGCATGATGAAGTTGTCTGTAACATCCAGGGGAAATATTTTTTCTTTGTCATTGCACTGATCTTTTGGTATTTTGTAAAGCTCTTTGACATTCATTTGAGCCTTGTTGGGGGCCATCAGATAGCATTTGGATATGAGGGGATTGTTTCATTGGATGGTTGCCAGACCTTATACCAAGAGATCTATCAATAGGCCTAATTTTCAATAGCACTGAAAATAATCTGCATTCATTTTAGTCATACTTTTCTTCTCAAGGACTGAAGGCCCTTGCAGTGAAATGCACACCTGTTTGATGTGTTTTTTTTAGAAATTTGTGGTAATCCTTAGTGCAAGCTAAGGAATTGCATCAATGAATGCTAGTTAAGATGATATGGGAATGAAATTCTATTTGTTGTCGTCAGTGGACAGCACAGGGGACCTGACAAGCATCCCATGGGTTTTATGTTGTTGAAGATGATGATGAGTGTGTGACTTTGCCATTGCTTGATATTATGTGATTTTATCAATAAAGCTAATTTTCAACAGGGCCTATAACCTCTTCATTTTGATCTTACTCAGTGGCTAAAGCACCCAGGCCCTCGCAGTGAGAAGCGTACGCTGATGTGCGACATGGCCTGCTTCCTTCTCATCACGCCCCTGGCAGCCATCTCTGGCTGGCTGTGTCTGAGGGGAGCCCAGGACCACTTGCAATTGAAGAGCAGACTGAAGGCTGTAGGCCTCATTGGCCTCACCATCGCCCTCTTCACCATCTACATTCTCTGGACGTTGGTAAGTAGTGCCTTACTTAAATTAATCTCCTGTCTAACTGAGAGGAACATACATTTCTACTCCTGTTAAGCTGTTGGTGGGCAGTGTCCATTATTTTCCCCCATTTGTCTTCACCATATCCACAAGTTGGTCTTAGTATCTTGTCTACCATTATGCCATTATGTGTCCCATATAGGTGCAGTAAGCCCATCAACCCCACAGATTCATGTCTTGCCCTGGTTTATTGAGATTATTGTGAAACAATGCACTGAGTGTGTGTTTTTTTCTGCATTTATTCTGCCCTGACAACAGCTCATGTCAGACCATGAATTTTTGTAGTGCTTGAACAAAGTCAAACAATGGACAGAGTACGTGTGGACAGAGCAATCTGGGCATGTGTGACTAGATATTCTCTGTCACAGAGCACTGTCCATATTTGGAAAGCTGGCCAGTATACATAGAAATTAATTCATGCATGCACACACGCATCTGATTTTCTTTTCTTACATTTACTTACATGAGCAAAGAATAGATTTCAGTATTTTTTACTAAACTGGATGTTTTTCCCTATGTATTCTTATTATCAAATTCATATTGTGAAGGTAACTATTCATTTGCATTCATTTATTAGAATAAAGAAATAATCAAAGTTTTGGAAATTCAAAATTTGCATTCAGTAGTTCACAGCTTGTGAGTGCCTGTCTTGTGGCAGTTGCAGCTTCAGTCAGCATATCCGTCCTGCATACATACTACACTGTCTCAAATATCTTGACATCAGTTTTATTTATGCCTGTCTTTCTCTCCCTCCATGCTTCTTTTCCTGCCCTTTCCCGCAATTCAATCTCAGGTATCTTTCCGCTACCACTGTCAGCTGTACTCAGAGTGGAGGAGAACCAATCAGAAAGTACGCCTACTCATGCCTGACATGAAAGGGGCGCGCGCCACCCAACACTCTGTGCCGACCAAGTCGACCAAGAAAATGACTGATGAGACCATCGTATGAGTGCTGAACGGAGGCAACAGGAATATTCAAAATAAAGCCCCCTGAAGCACTCTTAAAAACAAAATGTATCATATTAATGTACTTTTGCACTTCATATGGATCATTCTGAGAGAGGGAGAGTGTTTTTCTCCTTCTGTTTACTTTTAGTTGAAGCACTTGATGTGAACTACTATCGTATTAGCCAACAACAAAACCCTGAGTGGTTTTGGGAGGAACTCATTCTGGAGTCAAAGTTGATGTTGATATACAGCGTTGTCACCGGACGGCCACTGCTGGGATGTGAACAATTAAACATATGGACACTGGACTAACCAGCCTGACTGTATGACAGTGACAAGAACTGAAGAAATAATAGGACGCAAGCTCATGTAGCAGGATATAACTGATTCAGCATGCTACTACAATATATGAAACAAATTCACTACCTACCTATCATTCCCCCATGCCCCTTCACAATGTATTTAACTGTTTGAACAACGGGCAGCCCATGGCCTGGCAGAGAATAATAGTCTAAAGAACATGTGATTGACCAAGTCAGTTAACGCTATCAGTGAGTATTCATTCTTAACAAGTAGATGGCGACAGACTCTCATACCAAGATTCTTCGTCTGTAATCCGAACCAGTTTGAAATGTTCGGGTAAAGCTTCATCATTGTTGTCTAAACAGTGAAAAACAAATACATTTTTCTGTTCAGGCAACAATAAGGCATCAGATATTTATCACATTTGGTACAAAAATCAGATTCAGGGTCAGTGAAGCCCTGAAGGCACAAAATGTAGTTAATGTGTATGGAATGACACTAACTACGACCGTCACATGACATTACAGTAACACATACTGACATAGTACTAAAGCTATGGAAAAGTGTTAACATTCGAATTGGGTAGAGCTTCTTCTGTTGTGATAAAAGGGCAGTATCAAGTGCCCTGCTCCACTTGTATATGCGCCATTCGAGTATTAATGGCACCGCATAGCATTGACTAGTAGTAATGTCAATTTTAAATAGAGGAAACAGTGTTCTACATGTAGAGATTACAGACTTGTTCTATACAAAACGCTGAAAGGTGTCAGAGCAGTCTGGTACATGGTAAAGGGACAAAAAGATGTCAAGTTTTGAGATGTGATTCAGTGTATGCAGCATAAACAAAGTCTTTTGTGTAATTTTAGTCTTCCTGCTGCACTCCGTTGAGGGTTGGGTTATTGTGCAATAAAACATGAGGGACTCCTGCTGTATGGATCATTGTCAAATGTTGGTCTCATCTGACAGTTTAAGTATTTAATCTTTCTTCTGAACTCTTATCTAATCTTGGCATGCCATTTTCTGATAGCCCTGGTCATTTCTAGTAGTCAGTGCATATAACTGCAACTCCTCGCAAGGGGGGAGATGCATCCATTCATCAACAATTGATGTCAATCTGACAGACTGCCATCTTTATAGACATGGTCCAGTGGTAAAGACATGGTGTAGGTATGTCATTTTGATCTTATACATGCAAAGTGTTACAAAACGAGTGAACACAGCAACATAATATTGTAAAATTTAATTTCATGGCATTAATATAATGTATGTGAGCAGACAAGCTATCAAAAACAAAACAAAAAAAAGAATATATTTTACACAAAATGATGTAAGCATCAGCAGTGCCACAACCACTTTTGAGATGATGAACAAGGAGGAAGGGAGCCCAAAAACAGGACTGCTGGTACTACTGAAACAGGCAGGATTCAAACCCAGGCCTTCACATGTGACATGAACCATCTACAAGTCAGCCAAAGGGGAATCCACCCTGACCTAGGGAAACGCTCAGGCTTACAAGGCCTCAGGCAAGGATATTCTGCTACACTATCATGGGTAATGGTAGTAGCTACCTATGGCAATACCATCAGTCCTGTTTCTGCACTACAACGTAACACACCTGGGTCAGATTACTATTTAAAATCAATTCACACACTTCTGAGATTGACTGATCTTTTGTGGCAAAATGAAACCGATTCCATAGCTCTAAAAAGTGCAAGTCCTGACGATATTGCACCCTGGGCAGATGGAAGCATATCAATATTGAGGATTTCAATTAATAATCGACCGAGGTGAGGAGGGACAGTTGCCATGGGTTACAGGTTCTGACAGCACTGCAGTTTATTCCCCCTCTGTCCATCCGTGGTGGGTGGAACGCTGATATCCACCACGTTGTTTCCCGGGGACTCATCATGGGCGGACCGCTCAGCAATCTGCTTCTGCGATACGATGCGGTAGATTTCTGTTTTTATAAAGATGGCAGAGAAATGGAGAGATCAGCAGTTTTCCCCCACTTAATCCTGCTACTTCTGCTGACAACATGCTTGCTGTCTGTCAGGATTTGCTTTCTAACCTACAAATGAAGCACCCAGATAATGGTTGATCTGGTGAGGAAGCTATGCAGCTCCCACACTTGGCAAGCCAGTACATCAGAATAAAGTTAGAGATATACCCATACAAGGATTCAAAACTTGACATTCAAAACCACAGGTGGAAACGATGCTGACATATACTCAAATTCAAGTAGTTGCTTCAAGTAAAAATAACTTCCCAGAGTAAGAGAAAGTAAAGGTACAAAAATAATGAAGAATTTAGCTACTTCTGAACAAGAAATAAGATTTTGTGCATGTTCATGTTCTCTGACTCTTTGAAAGTCCCGATTTTGCCTCCGCCCCCTGTTAATATTCCATCATCCATCACCTCTGTCCACAAGCATACCTGTGAGGATATTCTTGAAGGCTTCCTCAACGTTTGTTGAGTCCAAGGCTGAAGTTTCTATGAATGATAGATTGTTCTTCTCTGTGGGGTAAGAAAAAAACAAGCAATTATAAAGGCAGTGGTGACACGTTTCTACAGAAAGGGAACAATTGCAAGTGAAAGAACAAGTGCTCTCCAGTTCTGTATATATTCTTTCCTTGCATCTATACGAAGAACACAACAGAATAGAAGGTTCCCGGGACGAGACCTACGATTGTCTCTAATATATGGGAAACAAGGACAATGGACTCCTTATGTCATTGTTTAGCTTTCCCGTGTGTCTTTTCAACTGGGCTCCAATCAAGTCCAGTTCCAATGAAGTTCTAGTACCTGCGAAAGCCCGGGCCTCGTCTGTGGGCACGGCCCTGAGGTGGCGCAGATCGCTCTTGTTGCCAACCAGCATGATGACGATGTTGTTGTCGGCGTGGTCCCTCAGCTCCTTCAGCCAGCGCTCCACATTCTCATAGGTCAGGTGCTTGGCGATGTCATACACTAGGAGGGCCCCCACCGCCCCTCTGTAGTATCTGTAAGGAGACCGCAAGCACCCGTGGATGAGGTGGGCAAATGACATGCTACTGCATTTCTCTGTATTCACATTTCCATCTCTTCTAAGAAACTAAACCAAACTGATGAAATACTGAAGCAGGGTAGACTACCCACTGATGCTGTAGCCTTCACTCAGGTTATGAGAAAAGCCTGGATCACTATGATCTCCTGAAATTATGTGCGGAGGCCTATTTATGGCTAAAAAGTTGTGGTCAAGTCATATCCGAGACCAGTGTCCCTCTTAATACTACTCTTCTAGCCTCTGTTACAGTCACCTCTGAAACAACAAAAGCAATCGGGTCCTACTTCTGTAACAACTACGATTCAAAGACATTTCACAATTGCAAATCCAGATAGTTTACATTTCACTTTCTTGGCATTTAGCAGTCATAGTTAATCCAGAGCGGCTTACAATAAGTGAGCAGGTAGCGGTTCAGTGTCTTGCTCAAGGACACTTCAACACATGGCTGTCATGGGGATTGAAGTGGTGACGTTTTGGTTATGGGACGTTCTCTCACCACTAGGCCATCCTGCTGCCCTCCGATTGATCCAAAGAGGCATTCCCACAGTGTTTTTATAGGATATATGCAGGTTAGGAGCACCCACCTTTTTAACTGGGCATTATAGAATCAAACCTAACACCTAACCCTAACTATCAGAGAACTATCACTGACTTAAACCACTTCCTCAGCTGTGGCATTTCCTCCTACCAGTACAACTATCCGTGCTCTCAGGTGTAACAGTGAAGGTCGCTCTGATACAAATTGATGGACAGGTCGTTCCGAACTCACGCTGAGGTGATGGCTCTGTAGCGTTCCTGTCCTGCCGTGTCCCAGATCTGAGCCTTTATCGTCTTGCCGTCCACCTGAATGCTGCGTGTGGCAAACTCCACCCCGATAGTGCTCTTACTCTCCAGGTTGAACTCGTTCCGTGTGAATCGAGAGAGCAAGTTACTCTTCCCTACGCCCGAGTCCCCAATCAACACAACTGTAGAGAAGGGGAGGGAGGGAAACATGAGAGAAGAGTATGTGTGTGTGTGTGTGTGTGTGTGTGTGTGTGTGTGTGTGTGTGTGTGTGTGTGGCTCTGTCTGGTCAACAAGTAGATATTAATAGATCTAGGTAAGCTTGGTATTGATTAGAGCAAAGGGGTAGACTAACCTAAACCCCACCAGAGATGTGATATTCAGCGTGCAATTTGCTGAATATGACAATCCTGGTGGTGACACTGGTACTAGGGTGGCCATGGCATTGGGTTAGCCAATTAAATAAAGGTTGTGCTTTTCTGCCTGTATCAATAATACATCCAGGTAAGCTTGTCCTTCCACAGGTCAAAGGGTTAGACGAGCCAAAACACCCTCAGGGTGGGGATATTCAGTAAATGACCTGCTGAAATACTCTCCCCCTGAGGGCACCCAGCTATAGGGAAGCTATAACCTGTCGAATCAGTTTTGTTTTTCAACTCTCATTAAACACTGGCTTGAAGAAGTGTCTATGAACAAGTACTATAGTAATACTGTAATACATTTCAGAGGCATACGACTATCACAGCAACACTATTAGCCCCTAGAAATACTATAGCAATATTATAGGAATTATAATTAGGATTCTAACTATAGTAGTACAAATACCATGAAGTACAGTAAGGTCACTTTTCAGTACCACATACACTTATGGGAATATCAGTTTCTTTTCGTTAGCATCCATTTTAGCCTACACAGACACTGGATTAATTATTAACAGGCCTTGTTCAGCTACTGCCTAAATTTAAGTGAGTCACATGACAAAAGTGATTTATTTGTTTTTAAGACTGGTCAGCTGGTGGCAGGGATTGGGCTGAGGTGCTGGAGCCTGGTCATGGCAGAGCAGCAGAGGTGGAGCCCTTTTGTTTTCTCTCTCCCTTTCACAAAGGAAATACAGCCGAACTTTGTCCCCGTCTGCATCACGCTGGTTCGGGCTGCAGGAAGCTGATAACAAGCTCCATCAAAACCTGAATCGACAGTTTCAGGCCGCTTTGCCCTTCCTGTTTCGGCCGGGTACAGAGACGATGGCTCGGGGGGAGAGAGAGAAAGAGAGAGAGAGAGAGAGAGAGAGAGAGAGAAAGAGAAAGAGAGAGAGAGAGAGAGAGAGAGAGAGAGAGAGAGAGAGAG
>CABFOQ010001472.1:0-11567 GCA_900660455.1 Gephyroberyx darwinii | reverse complement strand
ATTCATCCCACAGAGGATACTTTGTTACATCTAAATGGCCTTTTGGCTTACAGGCCCAGGATGTTAATGTGCCACAGGAGCTGATATCAGGATCAAAGAATGGCATTCTGGATCAAATTCAGCACTAGAGATAAACATAGACCTAAGCCTGTTCTTACTTAAATCTAGATGACAATATCCCATTTCAATACAAGGCCTATTGATCCCTTTTATATCATACTAAAATAGGCCTATTATGAATGGTTGCTGCATTTTCAATGTCAATTACACCCAACGGAGTAGGTCTTCCATCCCTATCTGAGGCTGGAGCTTATTGATCAGTATGCCCACAGAAGTAGAGGCTAATAGGCCTGTAATCAACCATATAAGGTTGAATATGGAAGGTGGGAGAATAAAACACATCAAATGTCATTTAATAAACGAGGAAACTGTCCGCTTGTCACTGATTACCCTGTAATTACTCCTTAATGAGTTGATGGAAGTTAAAAAGACAGCGCGGATAGGGTGTTGCATCCTATACTTATAAATATAGCTGCGGGCGTTGTAATGTTACAATGACAGCATTATGTAGTAATAACACCAAAGGATTGTCATACATTGTTTCTAATAAAAACATTAGTCCGATTCGTTGAAAACGCAGATATCTGTTTGGTTATCGAAAATGAAACAGTTACAGATGTACACAGGTTTACAGAGCGTAGCTTTGTCGGTGTAAGCCTGTATAAACGGGGGAATGCAGTCTTTTTTTTTTTTTCTTTTTTTTTTTACCTTTGAACAAGAAATCGTATTCATCGTCTCGGTTCCCCATTCTAGACGAGGCCGCTCCAACGGTTGTGTCCGGGAGAGAATGTGTGAAGAGTGAGTATATGAATTATCGTTATATGCAATAAAAAAAATATGTTATAGCTTTGTGTTGAGACTCTGCGCCAGTGTTGGCTGTCAAAGCAGGCTGGCCGCAGGAAGGGAGAGCTCCCAACTCTGCAGACGGAGGGGAGGAGTCCTTGCAGTGCTCATACCTTCCTCGGGGGGGCGCTCACTACTGACATGCCGAGAGATGCCATTCAGTTGTACCGGTGGTCAGTCAAAGGCCAGGCGAATTTCATTCTGAATGAAAATTAATGAAACACATGACAAAGGATGCATATCCAATTCAGTGAAATGTGCTTTGGTATGGAAAAAAATTAATCATCATTATTATTTCATTGTTATCGATTAATGTGTTGACACTGTGTTATAAAAGAAATAAGCCACTCAACGCCTCTTAACTGTTTTAAAGATCACAGTGGTTCCCAGAGTGAGACCCAGATGGTCCCCAGCAAAATGAGGAATATAATTTCACTATTATTTCTTTCCCTAGAAGTTAGCATGAGAGAATGTATAAGGATGACTGTTTGGATCACAGGTGTCACTCTCCCTACTGTTATCATCTCCTCACCTACAAAAACACTTAAAGAGTTATAGAAGCCATAACTAACAAAAAAAAATCAGGATTTGACATTTAAAAAAAAGGTGGGGAACCCCTGCTGTAAAGATTTTTTTTAAATTTTAGTTATTAAAAGATGAAGTGTATAAACATTTAAGGATCTCATGAAACATTAAGATAAAATCAGAAATTGGGTCACTGAATGTCATCAGAACATCAAACTTCATACATTTTTGCAAGGCGAGGACAGGGAAAAAACGAAAGTAGGAATAAGAAAAAAATGACAAATATTAAAAAGAAGAAAATGAAATATTTTCTAAGTAGTTATAAAAATACACGTCAAAGTGATTTAAAATAAAGTGCATTTTCTTGTTGTCAGATGTTCTCAATCAGTTTATCAAGTGTTTTTTCTCTAAGAAATATGTTTGAATATTGGTTGAGATTTACAATGTTTGCATTTATAAATACATTACGAGACGACACATACTGTAAATTGATGGTTTATTGCTTCATGTACTGAGGTTCATGCTGACAGAAAACCCGCCCACCAGCTCTCCTCCTATTGGCTGAGATGAAGGTCAGCTGCTGCAGCACGGTCGCACGTGCTGCTCTGAGCATTCCAAGATCAAGATGGCAGCGTCCGTGTGTCGGTGCTACGAGGTTAGACTACATACATGTCTTTTATAGTTCTCCAACCGACAATGCGTGCGGTAGGATGTATATGGCTTCGTTATTTGGCTTTTCCGCATTCGATTACATGGACGGGCTTTCCTTACGTTTTTTTTAAGTGCGCGAGCTGTCGGTAGGAAAAGGCCTTGCTGCAGTTGGTCACTGTATTCATTCATAGCACGACGGGGTTCAGGGTGGTATTGTTTCATTAGTAATGTTACTTCAAATAACGCCATGACAGCATGATCATTCTGTTTTGCGTGTAATTTGCCCGTTTCGGACACTGCACGTTAATGTGGCGTCATGGCTTGGTTCTCCACCTGTCATCCGTCCACTCCCCTGTGTGGAGTGTTATTGTGTGTGACTGACGGTGAGTTGCTCTTCTCTTCGTTGCAGCTCGTGGGCAGACGCGCCTGGGCTCTCTCCTCGCGGTCTGTGGTCTCCTCACTCTGGAGAGGAGATGCCTACAGGATACATGGGGCCCCGGCTGTACCTGTTCAGGTAGAGGTTCACGGCCCATCTCCCATTTACATTCAGATGACACTTACAAACTGGTTGTGGATTACTGCAGAGGCTATAATGGATTAGCTTTGCCAATAGGACCACATAAAGACTGAGCTAATGCAATTCTCTATCAGCCACTAGGTCACTGAGTCTGATTCATCTAACACCATTGCCAATCAGATATAAAGAAAGATATCAGCTATAAAATGAACCAACAAATGCTCTGATTCATTAATTCTTATACCATATATGTGACGTCTCTGTTAATTTTCCTTGTTTCATACTAAATGGCAGATGGAAACACCCCCCAGTACATTTCTCCAGTTATCTGACAGTCAGTGTGTTTACAGTGTCCCAGTCAAATGAGGGACACTCCTCAGGGCTTCCTACATAAGAGCTTCACGGTGGGAGTTGGTGGATAACCAAAGTCTGCCCACACTGTCTATCCAACTGTCCGTCCAACCACTCAGTCCCTCTTTCTGACGTGTCCCATCAGGTGCGATATGCTTCAGGTCGTAAGGGTTTTCTGGGCGAGTTTGTGGAGAACCTGCGTCAGGAGTTCACTAAGAACCAGGAGATGAAGGAGAACCTCAAGAAGTTCAGAGAGGAGGCCAAGAGGCTAGAGGAGTCTGATGCTCTGCAACAGGCCCGCAGGAAATACGTAAGAATATTGTTTGGTTCGTAACTCCACTGATTTTATATGGCATAACGGCTTTTGGGGATATGTCTGAATGTTTCATAAAATGCATCTTACCCAGATTAGGCTGGATTGTCTTAAATGTTTTCAGAGGTGCAACATTGGTTGTTGTTTTTTTTTCTCTATTAGAAATCCATAGAGTCAGAGACTGTGAGGACCTCTGAGGTGTTTAAGAAAACCTTGGGCTCTCTGTCTGACACTGTCAAGGAGGTAAGCTATCAGCTCGTCCCTGGTTTAACTACACCACCAGTAAAGCAATCAGTCATTTCCAGGCCACTGCAGTGTGGGTCCAGGTTGGCATTATGAAAGACTACTGCACTTCCATCTCTAAAACCAATGGCTTGGTTTCTAAATATCCATCCATATAAGGAAATCTGTATCTATTCCATTATGTATTTGGTGTCCTGTGGAAACCTCATAGTACCACTTTAGAAAATGTTCCCCTTTTGGTGTAATTGGATCCTTATATTTTTCGAATGCCCATGTTTCATGTCTGTGGTACCAAGCCAAATCTTTGATAATTTAGCATGAAATGTCAAAAATACATGGCCCCAAATGGGAAAATCAAATGCAGTATCAATTCCTAAAAAATATTTTTTTTGAAATACTGATTATACTTATTTAACCTTGGTGAACTGTGTGTGTGTGTGTGTGCGCGTGGCCACAGGGTCTTGAGGAGGTGAGTCGTACTGACCTAGGGAAGAAGATCAAGGAAGGGGTGGAGGAGGCAGCCAGGACCGCCAAGCACTCTGCTGATTCTGTTTCCAAAGGAGGAGAGAAGCTGGGCCGGACCGGCGCTTTCAGGGCCATCTCACAGGTCAGAAGTCAAATGTTATGGTTAAAATAGACATTCAAGGTGTGCATGCTGGAAGGAAAACATACTGTGGCCTCGGACTAGTAAAACTGCATTTTTGCATCCGTCGGTTATATCCGCTTCCAGGCTACTTTATCTAAGAATTGTGTTTTCAGTTTTCTTTTTCTTCCCCCTGCTCTCTGCTCTTTCTCTCTCTCTCTCTCTACCTTCTGCTCTCGCTTTGTCTTCTCTATAGGGCGTGGAGACCATGAAGAAGGAGATGGACGTTGGGGATGTCGGCCCTTACAGGGCTCCTTCTCAGCTGAGGAAGAGGACTGAGTTCTCCTCCAAGGGAGCAGACAGCGACTCCAGGGTGTTTGAGGCCAACGAGTGAGTAACGTTTTAAACAAGCATCCTATCTTGTGATGGTGATTCTTCACTTTGATGGCATACTGTCTCCCCTATTCCATATAAATACCCTTGGCTGCTGTAAGCATCTCTGATGGTAATTGTCCTGTTTGTGCTGCAGAGAGGCTATGGGCGTTGTGCTCCACAAGGACTCCAAGTGGTACCAGCAGTGGAAGGAGTTCAAGGACAACAACATGGTTTTCAACAGTAAGATAGTCCACGGATCAATTGGCTTTAGATACTGTGGTATGGGTATTATGTAATAGATCATCCATGGTTGGGTGTAAGTCACTTTTAAGGCAGCAGGTGGCGCTAGACTCTAATACTGTTCAGGCTTCATGTATTTATCTTGGTTAGAGGCCCATGGGCCTGGTTTGAATAGGTCCTGGTTTGAACCATTTTTAAAATGACCAATTATCCATATAATTGAGAAACACTTATCCTTTTATCATTGTCTCATGTAATCTCACCCCAATGCTGACCCTTTTTGGTTCCTCAGGGTTTTTTGAGATGAAGATGAAGTACGATGAAAGTGACAACGCCTTAATTAGAGCATCCAGAGCTGTGACTGACAAAGTCACTGGCCTTATAGGTAATGCTCAGTAGTTGAGATTGATGTTGCATTTACTTCTCATTGTCTCCAGTGTAATGTGAAACAACAGTTGAGTTTAAGGCCATGAAAGAAAAAAAGTCTTTATTTAGGTACAGCATGGCAGTTCAACGTGACTGGCAGTGACTCTGATTGATCGTGTTGTTGTTGGTCGTTGTTTTCCAGGTGGTCTTTTCTCCAAGACAGAAATGTCAGAGGTGCTGACGGAGATCGTGAAGGCGGACCCCACCTTCGACAAAGACTCCTTCCTCAAACAGTGTGAGAAGGACATCATCCCTAACATACTAGAGGTAAACAGACTCTCTCCTCGCTGTCTCTCCTACTGTCTCTTTTTGTGTCTCTGTTATTCATTCATACATGCCTCTCTTCTCCATACCTGCAGGCTATGATTCGTGGAGAGCTGGAAGTATTAAAAGACTGGTGTTATGAAGCTGTGAGTTCTGTACCGCTGTCACACAGTTTTGTATTTCTTTAATACTAAATGAATAGAGCATAGGCAATGAGATAATACTTAGATTTCACTCTGACCCCAGGCCGTATCCATCACCATGTGTTATATCCATGTTCTTGTCTATTATTTACTCAGAGCAGTCTGGCCAGAGTGCATGATGTAAGGAGCCAGTCTGCTTTCATTTTTCAATTCTGGTTACCTAATGCGACTTTGGCATCATGGTATTTTCCACTTATCTTTTTCAGTAATTGCAAACAGGCAAAATCATTTCTCAGAAATAGTGACCCCCCCCACAACACAAATATTACCTCAGCCCATCCGCTTGAGTCGATATATGCACTTAACTTTTATTATTTATTTAAAAATGGATAATTATTATTATGTTTGTGTGAAGAATACTTTTCAGACCAATTGTATATTTATCTACCTTCCCTCAGACCTATAGTCAGCTGGCTCACCCCATCCAGCAGGCCAGAGCTTTGGGGTTAATGTTCCAGTCCAAAGTCCTTGATATAGACAACATAGATGTAAGTACTATCATACTCATACACCAACCTTTCTTATTTACCGCTGTGTCCTTCTCACTTGATTCATTTGTTGGTTCATCGTCTCTCCCCGTGTTGTAGCTGGCGATGGGTAAGATCATGGACCAGGGCCCAGTGCTGATCATCACCTTCCAGGCCCAGGTCGTCATGGTGATTCGCAGCCCCAAAGGAGAAGTAGTGGAGGGAGATCCGGTCAGTCGGCTTATCATTACCAGTGTACTGGATCTAATGTAATTCTAGACGGGGGGTTAGGATTGTCATTTCAAGGAAGTAAACAATTCAAATGGCTGACATCAGATCAGTACTGTGTAACATTACCTCCATTCACCTCTGTCTTGAGTACTTTCCGTTTCACCGCTTAAATGTTACACTCAAGGTGGTTCGTTGAGTGCCATTGCTGCTTCAAAGGAAACTGGATTATTTTGTTGACCATTCAACATGTAGACTATATATTTTTGGAGTAAAGCTGCAGATAGATGACATTTTAACAAGTTAACAACAATTTAACAGTATTCAATATCTTTAAATTTGATCATTTTCGTGCCAAAAGATTCCAGGGATTTAGTGTGTCCCTCAAGTATTTTAACAGCATTTAGACCATGGAACATGGTCTTTTGAAACCCAGACCAATGAAATTATTTTAGGGTGAGCAGCTCCTATTCAAACTCTGGGAAACTCTGGGATACATTATTGCCTTTAAATGAAAAATAAACTGGGCAATATCTGATATTTCATAAAAGGCCTATATCGACAAACTGACGAGAGTGCTATAGAGGATAGTGATTTGTTATGTAGTAGGTCAGGTGTCATTAAGTTTTTGTCAGATCAGCAGTGTTTTCAAACAAGCTTGTAATGTTAAAATGCTTGTACAGTCTCTGTTTCTCACCACAGACAGAAGCATCATACATCCTCAACACAAGCTCAATCAGACAATTGATGATTGCAAGCTGCTTCTAGTTAAAAAGTTTTTATGGAGCTTTAAGAGGGTGCCACCTACTCCATATACTGTGTCTTTGATTCTGACCCTCTGCTCCTCTCCTCCCCTCCCCCCACAGGAGAAGGTGATGAGGATGATGTATGTATGGGCATTGTGTCGTGACCAGGAGGAGCTGAACCCCAACGCAGCCTGGAGGCTTCTGGACATCTCCGCCTCCAGTACTGAACAGGTCCTGTAGTAGGAGGAGGAGGAGCGACAGGGGTGCAAAGTTTGATCTGGGACACACACACACACACACACACACACACATACCAAGATGAATGGCAGAAGATAGAAGGATGTGGCTGCAATACATGCACTTGTATAACACACACACTTACATGTCCGAGGACAGCACACAATCCTGCTGAATCCAGTCTCCCCTTACACCCCAGATCTGTGTGCAGATGTATATATTTGACCACATGCAAGCATGAATACATACATGAACTTGGAGATGAACTATGAAATCACCATAGAAATGTGCACGTGTATGCGCTTTGTCCTCTGGATGGAGCTGATACATGTGTGTATTCTCTTGAGCTGGAGAGCTCAGTGTGTTTCTGGGTACCAAGTGGATACCGCACATCCCAGTGATGACTTGGGAGTGAATGGAACCTATGTTTTCACCAACAGACTGAAAAAGAGCCTGTTCTGTTTCCCCTCATCCTCTCCTTCATATAATGGTACAGTCCATCCACATCTGGCCTGTAACTGGACCCAAGCAGGTCCTGCAGGCTGTCACGTGATCACCACAAACAAGTAAGGTGAGATGGAATCATATAATATAGGATGTTGTAATGACCTGTGTGTTCAAGGTCCATCCTGTTATGTCCTCAACAAGAAGAAACATAGTGTAGCTACATATTAATATAAACTCTTACTACTTGTAAATATACTGTATGTCAAGCACTGCTTCTCTGTAAGATAGGGTGGGACCGCAATCAGATGTTGTCATATTGTTACGGCAGCTTCTTCATATGAGGATCTTTTGCCATCTCACGTGTTGCACTTATTTTTTCGGTGCTGTCTGAACGTACTGAACTGTTTGGTTTGCTGTAATGCCCAAGGGGTGAGAGATGAAGATGAGAACTTGATGAATGGGTGCATTACTGTATTGTTGTCTGTTATTGCCGTTTATGTTACACGGTGTGACCATGTATGTTTCTACTCATATCAGTAGAGATTGAACACAAGATGTACTGTACCTCTTTACTTGACTATTTCAGGAACCGACAGAACAGGACCATGCTTGTTTTATAATGAAAGTGTCTAGAAATGTGACATGCCCACATTATACCACCAGAATTTAATGTGAAGTAGATTTATGTTTTATTTATGACCCATGGCCTGCGATTGTATTGGTTACAGGAGGAACACGCTAAGGAGTCTATGTTGAGGCAGCGTTGACAGAGCCCATTTAACTCACACAACACCGGTCAGCATGTCTCTTGTCATTTATGCTCCTAGTGTGTGATATGAGATGGTCAATTACCAATGGTACTGGCATATACGTCGGCCCCTGATGGTCACATCATGCTCGACTCACATTTTACCAATGCACATGGACAGTATGGTGTACAATTCATGCCTGGAAAAAAACCCACCTTGGCAACACTAAAAATGTGTATCTAAAGTTTGACTGTGTCTACATGAAATCAGTTTTTCCTGACTGATTGGAATTAAATAAAACTCAAGAAAACCTGTTCATCAGGTTGAGTACATGGCTGCCAAGTGACAGGGGGTCCAGCTTACCAAGAACGTCTTAGCATTTCCATTGGAAGAAAATTGTCCCTCAAAGATGCTGTTGTGACTGGCAAGGCCTGCTTGAAAATGACTCGACATTGCCATATTGTACCACAATGATGTAAACAGTTACTTCAACATTAACTATACATCCATCCTTTTATCTTTGAGTTGACCAAAGAAAAATGTATTAAAGTGAGTTAATTTTCTATTACTATTTCTATTTTATTTCTAGTTTGTCTTTGCAGAGAATAAAGAGCACTGTATTATGATTTGCTGTGTCTTGATTTTCTGAATGTCAGCTATTTTATTTATGATGTATGCTGCATTTATGCAGTGTGTATGTGTGTGTGCACATGAGGAAATCAAACTGCCATTTGTGTATGTGCTTTGTTTTCTCATTTGAAAACTGACGTGTTTTGATAGATGTTCATGGATCCAGCCGTTGAGGCTGGTTGCTAAACCTATGGATCTTGTAGTATAGGGCTGATAGATCAGGCTTTAAATAACATGCCTGTGATTCACACACAGGGCCAATATATAGGGGAACCCATCCCACAGCTGTCTTGTTGTGATGAATGACTCCCGGGACATTCCTGGTCATTCATACCCTGGTCCATGGCCATCTTATACTAACGTCCTTCAGTCCTCCAAAGTCTCCCCTCTGAGAGTCCGATATAGCATATCTGGATGCCTTAGGGCAGTGGTCCTCAAATCCGGGCCTCGGGGTCCAGAGTACTGCTGTTTTTCTGGGCTGTATTTGAGGAACTCTGCCTTAGGGTATACACATATAAACACTGAATGCCCACCCTCACACAAATCCCAGCTAATTGAAAATTAATACTTGCAGATATGCTGTAAAGTTATCACAATTTTTCTTCGGCAAATGTTCGCAACAAGTGCATTTTCTTAAATTCTGCCGTTCAAATTTCTATTTGTACCAGAAATTGGATGTAGAAACTAAGGAAAAAAGCCATTTCTCTCACAAGAGGAGAAGATCCTCCATTAACGTGGAATGAGACCCTGTTATGTCCCTCTGCGGCCTGTTGAATGGCACCTATTTTACGTGAAGGAATGGGGCTGGGTGCACCAACACAATGACCTAGTAGGGAAAAAAGGCCTTGAGGGCTGCGCAACGTCTTTCACCCACTGCTGGGAGTTATTACACCATGTTCTTGAAGCAATATGTGTACATACCGTGCTGTGCTCTGGCCTACATAATACAAAGGCGTGTATGCAGCAAAGCTAGACTGTTATGTAAAGAGATCTTATTAATGACTTTATTCCTTGCACTATGAAAAGGAAGTGCCCTGAAAATCCCTTTGTGTGTGTTTACAATATGGTGTGGTGAGGCGGAGACAACAAGACAAGACTTGTGTTTCATTACACCGCCAAATATTGCAGAAATTCAGAATTCTTGTTAGTAAACCTGTTTGAACATCCATCAGGGTCTGCCGATATGCAAGGAGACTCTCATTTGCACTTTTCATCACATTATTTGCAACTTGCCATTCTCACCCATTGTTTGATCCACTCACACCATTCCTACTGTGCACTGTAAATCAATACTGACAGAATAGGGGATCAATACACACACTTGACAGAATAAACAAGCGAACATCGGGCCTCTTGGGCATAGTTTGTGGAAAGAAAGTCAGTAATGATTTAAAAGGGCCCCAAGCGCTCATGGGTTTAATCTGCCCAGGGCTGCTTCTTGACAGGGGGCCCAGGTTTCCTGTAGTAGTGATGTTGGTCTGCTCTGAACCACTTTCACCTCCCAGTGTGCCATCCATAACAATAACACAGCAGTGATACTGAATTACCTGACCTTGTAAACTGTAGGCTCCTATCAATAATTACCTGGTGGAGCACTTCTTGGTGTGATGTGTTTATGACCCCCTTCAAGACAGCGCTACGATCCACCCACTGCTAATTAAACCTAGAGGGAGATCCCACCGTGGTCTCAGGCAGGGGGGATGTGGATGTGTGTGGACCTCAATCTGTGTTATTGTTTGTAGAGTTCAAATTGTGTTAATTAATTACTTCTCACAGTGAGTAGGAGCTTAGCTATAGGAACGTAATCAGGTAACCTGTATTGTTTTCGTTCCACATCTTGATCATGTAATGTCTTGCAGTGTGGCCTAGTAACTTAGTGATGACATAGTGAAATTTTAATGGACTCTGACACAGTACTTTCCTTTAGAAAGCAGACTTTATTAAGAAGAGAAACTTTATTAGTTTTTATTGCCTAGGCCTATTTTTCCCCAAACAAAAATCACAAAAATATCCCTAGAATATTTCTATGGGGACCTACACCGGTCGGCCATAACATTAAAACCACCTGCCTAATATTGTGTAGGTCCCCCTCGTGTTGCCAAAACAGCTCTGACCCGTCGAGGCATGGAGTCCACAAGACCTCTGAAGGTGTCCTGTGGTATCTGGCACCAAAACGTTTTTCTAGCACAGATGCTCGATTGGATTGAGATCTGGAGAATTTGGAGGCCAAGTCAACACCTTCAACTCTTTGTCATGTTCCTCAAACCATTCCTGAACATTTTTGCAGTGTGGCAGGGCGCATGATCCTGCTGAAAGAGGCCACTGCCATCAGGGAATACCGTTGCCATGAAGGGGTGTACTTGGTCTGCAACAATGTTTAGGTAGGTGGTACATGTCAAAGTAACCACATGAATGCCAGGATCCAAGGTTTCCCAGCAGAACATTGCCCAGAGCATCACACTGCCTCCG
>CABFOQ010001471.1:9167-55385 GCA_900660455.1 Gephyroberyx darwinii | reverse complement strand
AGGATAATGTTGGGGGTCAGGGGTCAGAGCAGAAAGGGGTTTGTGGGGGTTGGGGTATCTAGAAGGCATTTCCTGGCCTGGCAGCAGAATGCAGTTTGTCCCGCCTCTCTCTCAGGATCTGAGAGGCGTGCGTTTCCAGGATGTCAATAATGTCCTGTAATCCTACAGGCAAGGCAAGAGAAACATCCAGGAAGTCCATTATCAAACAATGTATGGATCCATGAATGGGCCCAGCCACCCACAGCTCTTACACTGCCTCCTAGTGGCATTGCACACACATTGCCATCTAGTGTACAGCCTTCTTTTAAAATACTCTTGTACTTTGACACACAACTTCTTCCTCCCATTGCCTTTCTCTTATTAGGTGTGTACATACTGATAGCAGTCGGGGCGGTGATGATGTTCGTTGGCTTCCTAGGCTGCTATGGAGCCATTCAGGAATCTCAGTGCCTCCTGGGGACGGTGAGTATATGGAAGACACCACTCTGTTGCTCTCCATGTCACACAAATGTAGCTCCAGCATCTGTGTGATCCACATGTGACCAGATTTACACTACTTGAGTTTCAGTGTGCAGTAATCCCAATGTGTCGAATGGGATTAATTTATTTTATTTGGGACGTTGAGGTTGAAATATTCATTCCCTTCTCCTTTCTTTCTTATTCAGTTCTTCTTCTTCTTGGTGGTCCTCTTTGCGTGTGAAGTGGCCGCTGGAATTTGGGGTTTCATGAACCGAGACACAGTAAGCAACTCACAGGAGCATTTAATGACTTTTGCATTGATTTCCCGCCTACACCACTGGTTCAATGAACCTGTTCTGTTTGTTGTGCCACCATACCGACCTACCCTACTTTATCCACAGATCTCCAAAGAACTGATCAACTTCTATGATTCTGCATACATCAAGGCTGTGGATGTCTCAGGGTCTCCCAGCAAAGACGCTGCCATCAAGGTGCTGGAGGTCTTCCACACTACGGTAGGTCGTGACAGCGAACATGAAGCAGTAAGATCACAGTGTTTTATTGGAATCATTGTAGTTATAAGGAGCTCTCTTCATTGTGCAGTTGTTGAGTGAGCCAAAGAAAAAACTGGCTGACCTTAACGTTTGTGCTGTTGATCTCTTCTTCAGCTTGACTGCTGTGGTAAAGGAGATGACAGCCCTCTCTTCAAGCAAATCTCCAGCTCCTTGTGTCCCAAGAAGACTGCAGAAGATTTTCTGAAATCTCAGGTATGTACAATTAAACAATTAAACAAATAAATTGCAATTGTTTTTGACATTTTTAACAAAATGTTTTTAGGAAAGGTGACTGATAACGTGGTACATTCTCCTCAGTGATTTTACCTCCCATCTGAACTGAACTTATAATAGCATTATATAAGGGGCTGAAGATAAGGTAGAAGGTGGACATCTTAGCAACATAGCTAGATTAGTTATGACAGAGGGCCAATGGTTAATTTTGGGTTTAATGAAAAAGCAAGTTGAAATAATTATGGTGAGTTAAAGGTTACACTGGATGAAGTGAAAACGTGAGTCTATAAGTCTTTATAATCTTTAAAATCAGCAGGTTTTGACTGATTAATAAAATAAGCATTTTGCTCCCAGTTATGTCTATTGAACCATATATAGCAAATAAACAAACAAATACAGCTGCATGTGAAAATGTAGTTTTCCCACAAACTGATATTTACTAATGCCGTTATGGAAAAGCACAACTGATGTCAAAATAGAAAGTTTATGTTGGTACCCACCTCTATTAAGAAAGTAGTCATCCTTTATGTGATTAGTCTGAGTGAGTATTTATGTCGAACACCATGTTAGAACCAGCTGTCATTAGACTTTATATTTTATATGACAGTGAAACCAATTCTCCATGAACAATAGAAATATCCTAAACATGAACAGTAAAAACTCATTCATCAATTCATCATGCTGGTGTGGCAAACTTCTTTATTTTGTCCCTCCCCCAGAGCTGTCATGTGAAGTTGATTGAGCTGTTCTCTGAGAAGCTCTACCTGATTGGCCTGGCTGCATTGGTGGTGGCTGTTATCATGGTGAGTGTTAGAGTCCCATCAGCCTGTTCAGTAACTACACTGTATATCTCCCTACAGACTGAAATTCATACTCTTATCAGTTGTACCAGGATAGGTGATGAAATGCAGACGTATTGAAGTTAGTTGTCCTGCTCTTTTTCCCATTTAGATCTTCGAGATGATCTTCACCATGGTGCTCTGCTGTGGAATCCGCAACAGCCCAGTGTACTAGGAGCCCAGCCAATGAGCAGCAGCCTGCAATGGGATCACGTTATCATGTTTTTTTACGGGGTAGTTCCTCTTCCTTATGATTATAATACAGCACAATGGACATTTCTCCATATTATACATTAGAAAATACAGTTTTTTATGATGCTAATCCTAATGTGCCTCATCTTTATTACGCAAAAAGATTCTGTTGGCCAGATGTTCAGTATGTTTCATACAAGACTTCTCTTGAGTCTTTTATATATGTTGTGAAATATTTCTCTGAAGTCATTGAACTTAATGCTCTTTTTATGGATGTATAGATTGTATATATACTTGTCGTATGTTAATAACACTTAGTCAGGAGAGTTCGTATGTTCCCTGTTTGATTTTTTTGTTGTGTACCTCCCTACACTGTGCCAGTGTTGTATAATTGAAGCAGCAGGGTTTCAGCTGTTCAGGGAAATGCACTTCCTTACTCTAATGATTAACAGGATGAGCTGACAGCCGGTGTGTTCGCATTTCACTGTGTGTATCTCTTCTTAGTGCCTAATGTCCTTACAATGTCATGCTGTGTCTATCCCTATATTAACTTGTGAATCCCTCCCCTAAAATAATGACCTCTTATGTCAAGTCTTCTCACTCAATGACCTGTTTTAATAATGCTAATAAATTATGTCTTCTCTCTTGTACTTTTTGCGTGGGTCAGTGTAAACAAGCTCTAATGAGAATAGGAAAATTCAGAAAGGTCCTAAACCAAAGTCTAGTGTCCTTTCAATGACAATCTCCATTGTGAGACTTGTTCTAGTCTAGGACTGATCTCAGTCCATGCCTGTGACACGGATACTACATGAACCCTCCATTTTATAATAAACTACCTAATCTGAGAGATCCCTTTCCCTCAACTTTCCTCAGGCAGATTCCTGATGCCAAGACAATACAGTGGCCATTAACCTTTGTTACCACAAGGTGGCAGTGTGATATCAGTGCCCCTCTTGCTCAATCAGCACAATCATTCCCAGTTGCAATACTCTACTCAGATGACTTGAATATACTTGGCACAGTCTTTTATGGCAGGAGCCACACCTAGCATACAAAATGTGTTTGTTCTGCCACCAGATTTACTTTGTCACGGCACACAGTTGTGTAATAATGTCGCATGTCAAAGATGAATCCTGATGCCCCCTACTAAAACACATCAACATGCACTGAAAAATATGTTTTTGTCATCAAATGTAGTCCTGTAGTCCTGAATCACAATCTAATTCACTGGTTGTGCCCTTTATTGGACAAGATAAGCAAAATATATGACACAGTACATAAATAAGCCTGTGACAGCACTTCTCATGTACTCAATAATTCACACAATGGAAACATTACGGTTGGGCATTTTACACTTGAGTGGATTTCTGAATGAAACTTGAGACTATTTAGTGAAGTGTATGATATCTGAATCATTATTTGGTCTACCATACCTGTAGTTAGATAGCCATTGCCTGTGTAACTGCATTATACATCATAACTACTAATTACATTATAAGCAATTACATTACAAATATTGCATTAATACTGTGCTGTTACCTGACCATTAGCAATCATTTATATCAAAACAAATGAAGGGAATACAGAAGATGTCAACACCTGCCTATACTCCTGCTCTGCTTTCTTTCCTGATACATATCTGTAATTGTAATGTTAATAATTTTAGCTGTTTTATATTTATTTATCTATAAGTAACAATTCAGTTTTCAAACCAGTTTCTCAGGGTCTCTAAAGACAGACAGCCACCTTCTGACTCATCAGACAGTAGGCACCTGCACAGCAGAGTCACTCCCTTATTCAATCACTTTCTCTGACACACACACACACACACACATACACACACACACAAAGAGGGAGAGAGCGAGAGAGAGAGAGAGAGAGAGAGAGAGAGAGAGAGAGAGAAAGAAAAGCAAACACTACCCTGAGTCAACAACCTGTGGCTGATTTCTGTCCCTCTGTTATACCTCTTCATTCACTTGGCTGTGAACAAATGGTTGTATAGCACCAAACATCTGGTATACTTATTTATACTTTCCACAGAGTCTGAATGAAATACTGCAAAAAACTAAAAATCCACACTGTGATGTTGATTACACACTATGAATTACTGTATCAAGCATTTTCAAAGTACAAAAAAGAGTACAAAGTACAAAAGCCGAGGCAGCAGAAAACTGTCTCACCTCTCTGGAAGACTTCCCTCCTCTCAATAAGAGATACACATCTAACAGCATGGCTCAATGTGTCAGCTGGTTTCAGTTGTTCTTCACGTCACAAGCTGACACTTATTTGGCCCCTCTTGCCTCGAGTTACTCAACCTCTAGTTTCATACTTTCCTCTTTGTGTCATAACTTTCTTTTGTGTGTGTCACAATTTACCTGAGGAGACAATTATAATTGTTGGGGCGGTGACTATACTGAGACTGTCTAAAACTTCATATATCCCACCAGGTCAGATCACACGGCTCATAGAGCAGCTACACTAATCAGAGAGGAGACTCTTCAGAATCCTTCAGCCCTAATGGTAATGGTAAGTCAAGACTTATGGTTAGATATTATATGATACCCATTTGGATTATAAAGCAAATTTCTGGGGAATTATTATCACCACAAACTAATTAGTGGGTGCCATGTGTTTACTGAAATTTGTAAAAGCTGTGATTTGGTAGTTCTACTACAAAGTTACTGTGATACTGATGGTGGAGAGTGTAAACAGATTTGGAAGGAGCATGGGGAAATCCTTGAATGAAGGCCACCCTCAAAAGTGATTATTAAGTGATTATTAAAAGTGATATTATTAAGTAATGATGAGTTGAGGGGTTGAGGAGGAAGGATGCAAATGGTCATGCTTCCATACTTCTCCTCTCCTCTCTGAATCCTGTTCAACGTAACCTTATTGAGTGCTTGTGGAAACCCGGTGCCATCCTCAGGTGAAATGACTGATTAAATAAGCTTTAAGATGAGACGAGCTTCTCAAGATCTTGTTTTTATATTCAAAAGCACAGAAACAAAAGCAAATAAAGCAATTAAAAAGGAGATATTTATTATTTATATTTATTTATTATTTATATTTATTTAGATATTTATATATATTTATTTATTCCACCTTGGCCAAATAGTGAATTGGGGTTTTGTTAACTTACATCCAGACACATAGATACTGTTGTTCACACTCTTATCACTAATATTGTCTGCACTGACTCATGGTTGCTATGGTTACGTAAAACAAGGCAGATTAAACTTAGGTGTGGCACCAACTTAATAACAGAGTAAGACTGTGCCACACCTGGTATCAGACCCCCATTCATACTTAACGTCATTTCCAAAACTGAACTTAATATCACGTCAATTTGTGAAAACGTCGTGGAATTTAGGAATATACTGACTATAAACCCTAATAGGCCTATTTAATTTAATTTTATTCTATTTTATAATAACCCATACTGCAAAAAGATTTCCCAAATAATGTGTTAGTACGTGTAGTTGACTTTCACACATTTTCTTCCTTTGCGTTGCTGACGTATATCTTAAACTTATCAAAACACAGGTTGTTTCATAAGTAGGTATAGATGTTTTTACACATTATTCTGTAAGTTGTAGTATTAATAAATGCTTAATACATGTTTAATATTTTCAATTGATTGTTGAATTGTTTTGTTAAAATTACTTGATAAATAAACAAACAAAAAAAAATACACTTATATGTTGTCCTCTCAGAACATGTCATCTACATATTTGGCCGAATGTGTGTGTTTTGAAAAACATGTGTAAACCTGCGCGTGCCCGACGGGAAGTGAGTGTAAGGAGCAGCTCACCTGTGTCAGGTAGACCGGAGCTGCCAGACTCTGACTCCGCCCTGCTGTTGATCTGGAGCTCAGATCGCGTCGCCGCTCAAGTCGAGGTAGTCAACCGGGAACTGCCACGACACTAAAGGGCAACATTTCTAGACTAACATTTGTTTAGACAACCAACTTGGCACCGACCTAGCCTGCGTGTGCGTCCCAGTAACTCTCGCAATGAGTGTGACAGCCTCAGAGACCGTGTTTATGTCTGCTTTACAGCCCAACAACTCGGTCACCACGTACGGGCTCCCCTCCGAGATACATGTCGGTAACGGGGGCACCTTGGCGGATGAGGTGACCAAAGCCCGCCGCGTCCAGCAGCAGGTTCAGATGCGACTTGCGGAGAAGTCCACGCTTCCCCGACAGAATGGTGCAGCCAGACAATACGCCACATCAGGTAAGATTACACGTTCCCTTATTGTATTTAACAAAACATGATAATATAACATTATCATCCGACCTGCTTGGAGAAGCGTTAAAGACTCCGCGTGACACTATTTCCCTGCCGTGAAAGTGAACGGCGGATTAATCATTCCGTAGAACAAACACAAGTGGTAATAAAAGTATGGCCAAACACATTTCAATTGGAGTGAAAGGCCTGTGGAGTGGCCCAGGGGTGTCAAGGCCCCTCAAAAAGATACACATGGACCCCCATTTCATACATTATTGTCAGAGGGAGCCTCATGTCAGAATATCTGTTATTGGATATGACTGTGTGCTGAACTGACTTGAACTGGCCCACTGCCTATAATGGCGGAGGGGAAAGTGAAACCCTAATTAGAGCAGTCATTCCTATAACATTATATCACTGTCCTAACTAATGAATTAAATCAAGCCCTAATCAATCAGCTCATTTTACTGGGGATAGCCTGTACTCCCTCTTTGTGTGTGTGTGTGTGTGTGTGTGTGTGTGTGTGTGTGTGTGTGTGTCTTTCCACGCCAGTCAGCTCATTCTCACTGCTGAATTTATCCATTCACCTGAGCAGGTCTGTAAGAACGAACCTGAGCTAAAGGCACTGCAACAAGTTACCTGCACGTGAAAAAAAAAGGTTAATGTGTAACAGGCCAGAACAAGCACTGCTTTCATGAAGTCCCAGATACTAGCCTAGGGTGAAAGCCTCTCTCTGTGCGATTGGGTTTCAGGCCTTAGTCAGCTTGAAGAGGTGAGGGTTCAGTGACAGTGTGTGAGAACCAGCCGTTGTGATGCCCGTTGTGTCAGTGGTCTCTTGGCACAAAGTCAAGCTGAGTGTCTAGGTGGGATTGTTATATAAGTGGTGGTAAGACTCTCAGAGGGGAAATTAAAGGTTTCCTGGAGTGGGTGTAATTAGTTTACTCGATTGTTAGCCAATGCCACGCCCCTGAGCTTTTGATGCGGTTAAAGATCTGAACGATTGTCACATGTAAGATTGTACTTATAAACAGCAATTGTGCCCTTGTGGGCAAACCTGACTGTGTCTAAAACATTGCTTATAAAGGCTCTTAGCACACAGTGTAGACATTTCACTGACATGATTTGGTCTGTTTGTTGTGTTGTCTGGGCTGTCTGACGTACGTAGAGAGTTGTCCAATGTGATTCAATGTATTTCCTTCAAGCAAAAGTGCAGGGAACAGGTTGAGCAGCATGAGCTAAGGCCCTTGTTTATGATCTCTAATTCTTGGTTATGTGATGGCAAAGAACGGCTCTCTTCTCACTGTTCTTGTCAGCACTACCTGGCTTGGCAGCCCAGGACAGACATATGGTGCATGCCCTTTTTACTTGGTGGAATTCAGAGGAGAATGCAAAATATCTGCTAAATGGGTCAACATCTCACAGTCTTTCTTTTACTGCTCTTCTTTTGTCAAACATGGGAATACTGTATGAAAAAAGAGGCTCTGTGTTATCTCTGGGTTATCTCCATTTACCCTTTCCCCTGGACAGTGCTGGGAGGCAAACATACGATCACTAAAAACTGTCACATCATACGCATCTTCCTTTGAAACGTTGTATTGTATAAGAGAGAGAAAAGAACAACACCAGTGTAGTGGCTGGTGGCTTCAGAAGAGCATATTAACAATGCATGAGCATTGAGACTGTGTTCACAGATGAGGAAAACATCCAGAGGGCTTTCCAGGGACCGCCCCTCTGCATCCAAATGTTGCCTTCGACTGCATTTATGAGAGTGACTAACCGGCGCCCATAGGCAGACAAGTCATAACACAAAGTTAGCGCAAAGAAAAAGGAAAAAAAATAAACACTGATAGAGTGCATGAAGTCTTTATGACCACTGTTCATTTTTTAGATAAGATGTTGGTAAGAAAACAAGGCCAATATCCAGTTTTCGGGGTGTGTTTTATGTGTGTTGTAAAGCCTGTGAGTGGCAGGTGTATTTCGTGTTAGGTGTTTGGGTGTTGTCGGGGTTGGGCTGGGGCAGGGCCAGGGAAGTGCCTTTCATTCTCTTCTACTCTGTTCCTGTACAAACCGGTTTGGCGTCTTCTTCTTACATGGGAACACACACACACACAGGCACACTTTCTTTGTTTTTTTTAAGTTTCCTCAGATCATTTGGTTATTACACTTGGCACATTTAGTCGCAGTCTTACAACAATAGCTTATTTTTATGCTTTCCCATATTGGCATTTAGGCTCACTAAAGGAAAAGGATTAGTCAGTGTTGAAGTTTTTGACTGGATCAGCTTGGCCTATGTTGGGACTGTACTGCTGGAAGCCTGTCTTATCAATCACTGACCGAGCCCCCTTTCACATTTTTCTAAAGGTTTATGGAAGTATTGTGAGAGTTTTCCTTGTCCTCTGCAAGTTTGTGGGGTATCATGTGCTGTCATTTATTGTTTTCATAATGTGGGCATTGTGAACCCCTTCGAGACTGTAACCGAGACTGTAACTGCTCACGTACGTGAGCAGTTACGTACGTATTTCTCTGAAAATCAGTTGCTGTAATAATAGAATATCCTCATTAGACAGAGCCAGAGTGCAATAAATGCAAGCATCATCTCTTTTGGTTGTTATTCCTCATAACATAACTCATAACTAAGGTACTAGGTGATTTCCAGGAATTTGATCTGGTGCATGGTACAAAATATACAATTTAGTCTGAAATCACACTTTAACATCCAAAAACATGATTATACAACCACTGTAGTAAAACTAGCTAACAGCGTTGTATCTCTGCTTTCAGCCGACTCAGATATTAGTGTTGATGAACCGTAGAAAGAGCCGTAGACATCGCTCACACCTCCTATCATAGAACACATGGTGCACACACACACATGCCGCTGCTATCAGACTCCCTTCGCCTCGCCTCTAAGGTCACTCTCTATTCTGGTAGTGGAGCAACATTCACACACCTTCTCTATTGAAAGACCTGGGCCAGTGGCCAAGTGAAGGCTAACTAGTGAAGTCATACTTTGTGACTGATCAGGTATTGCAGTACCACAGCCCATCTGGTAATCGTATCATGTTCAGTGCAACAGAAAACCTAGTTGTTGATTCTGCATTAAAGATGGATGTGCTTCATGCAAATGATTGTTGTAAATTAAAGAGGCATGACACCTTTGTCACTGTGGTAATGTGATAAAATCTACCATTACTGTATCCTTGGTTATCATGAAGAGCATGTTCATGAATTTAAGGAGACTTCTAACGTTCACTCACAAAACCCTCAATGAATTTTCACTTTTATTGGATTGTTCAGTATCCAAATTGCATCCAAATGTCTTTTGTGTACTTTAAATGATGGATTGTACCATATAACTAGAAAAGTGGAAATCTGTTTTCATGTTTTTATGCCTATTATTGTATTCCTTACTTTCGTTCTTTAATTCCAGAATATGGCGGTTCTTCAACAATCAAATACCATACTAACCCAGGTTTTAGCTCCAAGTCCTATGTCTACACAGCCCCCAGACCAGCCATGGTAAGGACAGAGTTATCTCACTATTTCAGCATGCATTCACACATATCATGGAAATATTCAGCTGATCATCATGAAGTGTCATCTGTGCTGCTGTTCCAAAAAATCAGCGGTTCATGACCGGCCTTTCCGTTGTTTTAAAGTGGGCCACTCAGGACTCAACATGTGTGGTATTTCACAGTAGGCTGTGATGGGATCAGCTCAGTCCTTCAAGTCCACCCTCTAGATTCCTTCATTTTAGTACCTCAATAGGAAGACATTGGCATTGTAGATGTTTGAGCTCTAATTGTGTAGATTTCATTAAGCTTTTATTTTTGCCACAAGAATGCTGCCAAAATTTAGCCAGCCCACTCAAATAATTTTGTGATCGTCATTTAGAATAACTCATGTCAATAGTTCCTTTAAATCCACCTACACATAGTACATTGGAACTTGTTGAGTAACCCTGCTTACCTATGTCATGCTTAAGAAATTGCTCCTACTTCCTTTTATCCAGGCTTCACGCATGTCCCAGTTATCTATGTCTAGAGGTGGGACGTCCCAGTCTCTTGCGGATCTGGGCTACAGCCAGAGGATGAGTGTTGGGGGTGGTTTTAGTGGTGGTGGCACCATATACCAACATGATGACATGCGCCTGGGGGGCTACCAGGGGAACACCAGGCACCAGATGAACACCTCTACTTTGCCCATGGGGCGAGTTGACGCAGAGACCATCTCTCTGCACTCCATGCAACAGCAGCCAACTCAGGTGAATGCCTGGGGGCTAGATGTTAGCGATGCTGGCAGCATGATCTCTGACCGGGATGCCACCTTCAGCCGCCAGTATGTCCACAACACAATGAATGGCTACACCTCCAGCCAGAGGCAAGGAGGGGGCACCTTCCCACCCTCCATGCGCCGATCTCTCAGTGGCACTCTATCCCGTAATGGAGGGATGATGGGAGGAGAGATGGAGGTTGTCCAGACACATTCCTTCAAAGGCCCAGCCTACCGCACTATCAGCAGGATTAACAACCGGAACCGAATGAGTATGGGCTCCATGTCAGGGGCCGGTACCCTGCAGCACCAGATATCTTCAGGGGGCAGCAGCTATGGTGGAGGAGTGTTCTCTGGAGTGTCCTCTGGTTCTCAGGGGAACCTGACTCTGCAGCGCCAAATCGGCCTGCCCCGTGCCCTGTCAATGAAGAGTGTGCACAGTGTGGGCAAGGGCATGGACGTCTTTGATGGGATGAAGGGAAGCATGGGCAACCTTAGCGGGTGAGAAGCTTACATTACTGACAATAAGTCGCCCATAGTTTCTTCTCCCATGGTCAAAGACAAATTTTTAATTTATAGCATTAATAATATCCAAGTTGTTAACTCAAATGGCACTTATCTCCAGAGTATATATAGAATATATAAGAATATAGTATATTAAAACCCATCAGTGAGTGTCTATATTTTAGATTCTACTGGTTAGTGAAGTCAACCTTAATACATGTTGTTATATACAGATATAGAAAGATTAAATAAGTAAGTTATAAGCAAAATAATTACATTTTTAAAAATATTTTCAAATGTAATAACTGACAGAGCAACAGAAACTGGACAGAAAGTACACAACATTGTGATTCATGTGACACAGTTGTGTTTTGAGTATTTTTCATGAATTTACAGACATTACAGTGAATTCAATGCACTAGTATGAGTTGTGTCAGTTGTGTCAGTGTAGCGTGACCAGTATATTTCCCAAGAGCTATGGATTGTGAGGCGGCCCCATAGTGGCAGGACTAGTTTGGGTGTGGCAGTGCAGTTTCAGACCTCGCATTTCACACTCTGACAGCTTGTGGTTAGCCAAGCGGATTGCGAGACCATAGTATGATGTGGAAGAATTTCTGCAATTTCAGCAATTTCTCTAAATCATCTTCGATTGATTACTGTGGCTACTCTGTTGCTGGAACTATTGTTCCATATGAAACATCCAAAAGACATTATATTTTATTTACCAAACATAGTAGCAGGGCAATGAAACCACTGAACCTTTAAATTCCTTGGTTTAATTTGATCATTTGCTGGTTTGACAGGATCAACACCTTGGACATGCCCACAGCAGTGCAGTACCTGAGAGAGTCTGACCCTAATATCCAGGTCCTGGGAGCTGCCTATATTCAACACGAGTGTTACAACAACAACGATGCCAAACATGAGGTACTGGACACAGATTGGATTTATGGTCAGAATTCTTCTGTCTCCCCTGCCTGCAACTCCTTGCTAGGAACCTCAGCCATGTGAATAGTTTTCCCTCAAACGTAGGTTTCAGTGCATCGATGTTCATCAGTTAGTTAGTTAGTTATAGTAACAACATTGTTGCCATTCTGGCATACTTCAATTGTTCCAAGTGTTCAAAAGTGTTGCACAATTTATCATATCTGTACTCTGACATCATTTTTGTTTGACCAAAATGTAAGTAGTTCGTCACAGATCCTTCAGCTTGTTGAGGCTTGCCATTATTTTCAACCCTGAAGCAATAGACCATTTGCAGAAGTAACCACACCAGACGCCCTGTTGGAAGACCACTGACAAGTGTCATCGTTACGTTAACTTTACTTCTAACTTTTCGCCATTCACACACATAGGAAACTTTAGTCTGAATACTGTTACTAAAAATAGAACTTGTAGTCAAAGTTTAGGGAAGTAACATTATAGTCATGCTAATGCCTTAGATTTAGTTACCAATCTTGCAAGCAATACTGGCCAGTTAGGCTAGGTGAATCAACAGCTGTGTCAACAAATCCGTGACTCTTCTTTTGAGTTGGGAAGTAGCAGCAGTAGATGGTGTTGTGTATGCCAGCAATCACTCAGACATTTCTTTTTCTAAAGTTGAGTAGGACTTTTTATTGACTTGTACTTGGATAGCAAGTCACCAGATGTGAACTGATCTTAGCAGACTGTACTGCTGTCTGCCTTGACATCTTTACAATTGATTGAGGCTATCCATAGCAGTCTTCTTTTTTTCTGATCATTTTTTTGTTTTTTTCTTCATGATTTCATGATTTCATGACTTCATGATAAGTCAATAAAATAATTTCAGCACCACCGTTATCCTGCCTTATTAAAACAGCCAACCACATGACAAAAGTTGACCATGGTATTCACAGTGTTGACAGCAGCAAGTCAGACAAAGCAGTTACGCTGGACGTGGTGGTCTCCCAACATGGTGGTCAGGGGCCCTCTATTGTTTTCTGGCAGTTTGTGTCTGTGAAATTGCATGAGAAGCATTTATGTTAATCCGTGAGATGACTATTCAGTGTTTACGTGTAGTTGTGTTATACAGAAACAATAGTGTAATGGAAAAATTACCTTTAATCACCTAATCAAAGGTGTGAATGGAGTCACCGAAACAAAATATGCTATGCCTGAGCAGAACTTTCCCTGCCATCCCATCCTAAGGTGCGTCGCTGCAAGGGTATTAAGGAACTGGTGCAGCTGTTCAACTGTGATAACCAGGAAGTGCAGCGTTTTGCCACCGGTGCCACGCGCAACCTAATCTATGAGAATATGGACAACAAGGTGGCCCTGATCGAGGAGGGCGGCATCGCACAGCTGACTGAGGCACTGAAGGAGCCTGACGATGAGCTCCGCAAAAACATCACCGGTAGGACAAGCAAAGTCTCTGTCACTCACGTGAAACACTACACCACTATCAAGCAGAGCGGATCGGCACTTTGGAGCTGGCTGCTTGTTGACTGTTGACCCAAATACAAATTATGCAAACCAAGAGATGCAGTACATGGATGCAACATAATCCTCCCTGTGCTTAGCACACTCACTGAGTCAGTAGTGTCCTTGGGAGTGAACAGTAGCCTCTGAAATGGGAGTAGAGTGGAAACCATAAACTTTGAAAGAATCCACCCTCTGTCAGTATTTTATTAAATTATAGTTTCACCAGCTAGTAGTATTTTTTCATACAGTAGATAGTGGATGAGAAACAGGAGCCAGGATTGGATCTTTTGGAGTTCCAATATTCTGTCCTTAATCCAATACTTTAAGATGTCTGGTGGCCATTTAGTTGTGAAGTCCACTTCCCCTTAGCAACTGCTATTACTAGTTTCAAACAGACCAAATTGAACTGTTAATAATTCCAAATAGGCAAAATTACTTCTTGAAAATTGTGACCTTGGATACAGAAAAGATCATGGCTTACATCACCATAGGGTGGAGATTTCCTAGATAGTGAGTGTGAGTACACACATAGCGGGAAACGTAGTGTGTGTGACGAGGAGGATAAGGGAGTTGTATGGGCCTGTGAACTCTTAGCCACTCCCTTTTCATGAGTTATGGATTCGTCACTCCTTTTGTTTAGCCGTTACAACTTGATCTGGATCTGTCTGAACACAGAGACTTGTGTCTGTGTTCATGTTCAGTAAGGAACTTTGGGAAAGTGGTCATGAACAGAGCAGCTGTGCCTATACTTTGCCTTCTGGGAAATTAGCCAAAATTTGACACAGAGGTCTTGTCTGGCCAACATACTGTCTGATGAAAACCTGTCTGATCTCCTAATTGTCAGCTTTTCAGGAATTAAGAAAATCAACTTTGTTTTTAGTTCGACTGCCAAGCATTTCATAGTTTATCCAATTGGTTTCGAAAGGGTTTCATAAGCCCAGGGGTTATAGAATTTTCTCAACCCACATACGACTTTGTAATCCAACTGAAATTAAAATATGAAAATCAACAAAATTAGACTTACAAGGTTTTCAAGTTATGTGTGGCTACAGTGTTTCCACAAGAATCTAGACTGTAACACTAGTTCTCAACCTTTTTGCCTTGCAACCCTCAAAAACCTCAAACGTCCCGGTTGAGAACCCTTACTTTAAAGAAACTATTGAAATATTGCAGATTAAGCAAAAATGGCAGTTGATGACACTCCTCTGATGTGTATTTGTATAGGTATCCTGTGGAACCTTTCATCCAAAGACAACCTAAAGGAGAAGCTGGCCAAGGAGACCCTTCCTGAGCTGACTGAGAGGATCCTCATTCCTCTGTCAGGCAGTGGAGACTCTGAGGTCATCCAACAGAGCCCCTCTGAGGCAGACATCTTCTACAATACCACCGGATGTCTCAGGTACAGGACACACATCTGTGTCTTCTCTCTATGGTTTCACACTCTTGTCTTGCAAGTTCTGCCTCACACTGTTTCCTCATGTCTACTATTTCTCCCATGAACACTTTTCCCATTGGCTTTAATTGAAATGGCCCTTTAACCTCTTGCTCCATCTGTGTGTGCCCTGCTGGTGCCCAGGAATCTGAGCTCAGTGAATGATAAGACCCGTCAGCAGATGAGGGAAACCCATGGACTGGTGGATGCACTGGTGGGCTACATCAAGGGCTCCCTTGAGGACAACAAAGTAGAGGACAAGGTGAGACTGACCGACCAGGGAATAGCAGTTAAAGTTGCAGGAAGTGTTTGTGTTCAACGCAAGCATCACACTTGCTTGTTTGTGTTTGTGTTCTCAGGGGGTGGAAAATGCAGTGTGTGTCTTGAGAAACCTCTCCTACCAGCTCTACGGTGAGATTCCACCATCTGCCCTGCTCCGCCTGGAAGGACCAACCAGAGCTCAACAGACAGGGACGGGTGAAGCCATTGGTTGCTTTACACCTAAGAGCAAGAAAGCCAAAAATGTATGCACCCATAACCTTTACTTGTCAACATTTTGGGTGCCTTGACAAGTCAAGCTCAAGACTGTCTTCCTGCATCTTTCTTCCCTTTACAGCGGAAGAACCAGGATCTCTCCACTTTCACTGAGGTTGCCCGGGTGCCGAAGGGAATAGAGTGGCTGTGGCACCCACAGATAGTGGGGCTGTACAACCGCCTGCTGCATCAGTGTGAGATCAATTTTACCACCCGCGAGGCTGCTGCTGGGGCACTGCAGAACATCACTGCAGGGGACAAGAGGGTAATCAGCACGCTTCAGGCCACTTACAGAAGCATTCACATGCATTATATTCAGGTTCAGCTTGGCTCATCTGCCCCCCCGTCTCTCCTTTCTTGTAGTGGGCGTCAGTGCTGAGTCGAGTGGCTCTGGAACAGGAACGCATGCTGCCAGTGTTGCTCGATCTCTTGCGTACCAACTCAGACCTGGAGCTGCGCTCTCTCACCGGCTTCCTCAGAAATCTGTCCCGCCATGCCAAGGATAAAAATGACATGGGTCAGTCCTTTACACCTTTCACCTTCTTATAAGTAAAAAATTAGATGACACATATAGATGTGACTGATAACTACAAACCTGAGAGGATGATCACTCTGTAACTCAATGCCATTTGTTTGAATGTTCTTGTACTGGATCAAGTATACAGACCAATAACCTATTAAGCATATTATCACAACAGCACTTATTTCTTTGTTTAGCCACAAAGGTAGTGAACAACCTAGTGACAAAGCTGCCCAGTGACGGCCAGCAGAAGGAGCCCTCCAGTGAGGTGGTGGTTAACATCTGTGGTATTTTAAACAACCTGGTGACCAGCAGCTCCGTTGCTGCTAGAGATATCACTTTCTTTGATGGCCTGCCAAAACTGGTTGGCATCAAGAATTCCCATGACAATAGGTAAGTGGTCTTTAAAATGGCAGATCATTGATTACTGAGAGGTGAAAATGATGTTTTACTCTGTGAAAGAGGAAGAATGGATACAACTCTCATTCACAGAAGCTGTGTTTAAACATTTCTTTGCACTTCTACTTGCATATGTACTATTATGAGCATTGATACAGAAACGTGTATTATTCAATGATGTATCTCACTTGGTAGTTTGCAAAAAATGTTCAAAGATATGAATGTCTGACAACATTTTGTCTCGGAAGAGGTTCTTTGTGTTGAGTGTTAACCCTGAATGTATCTTTTGTAGCACTGGGAAGCTGAAAGCGGCCAAAGCAGCAGCCACAGTTCTCTGCAACATGTTCCAGTACAAGAAGTTGCACAAAGACTACAAACAGGTAAGAGACTAGAGAAAATAACAAAAAGGGGTGGACTATAGTATAGCAATGCTGAAATTGTTATTGAGCCCAACCCGTAAAAAGTTGAAAAAGTAAAAACAAAAGATTCACAGATGGGTCAATGATGAGATCTATCCAATCGGATACCTCAAGAGAGTGTCTCAAAATATGAACTTTCAAACCAAACAAAAATATGTCTTCTATTACCGAACTATCAAATAACTGAATAAGAGCAGAAGTGTTTTTAAGTCTCTTTCTGGTCAAAGTCCAGTCACAAGTCTTTCAGCACAAGTAAAAATTGAAAAATTGAAAAATATTACAATTTTGAAAGCAGGCCTTACACCATTGACCTGTAACATTCAGTGAATAAGTATAATTAAGCATATCAACCACTGACGGTATGAACAGAGTGAATAAAGAACCTTCTGTAAATGCTCCACTTCGGGACAAGTACGATAAAGGGGCACAAAAAGGATTCCCAGTGGAATTCCTCTCAATTTAAAGTTGCCCTAGATTTTCTCAAATAACCAACAGTTCTGTTTTCTCTCATCTTTCAACTCAGTTGACCCTATTTTTCTCACATTTATGTTCATATCTCAGTTGCAACAAAGACAGCACATGAGCAGACTGATACACAGAGGTAGAAGCTCCGAGCGAAAACTTTCTCTTCATAGTAAAAGTTGAGCCCCACCCTCATTCGTGGGCGTCAGTTAACATTCCTCATTCTCTAGAACTCACTTCAGGATTGGGTGGCTTGTGTTCAAAACCGTACATCCCTAACTGTGTTCACACCAACTGAAATCTCTCCACACACACTCACTGATACACATTTACCTCATGGGCAAGGCCAGGCGTATTTAGTGCTTTTGCAGATGGTGACTTGCCCCTCCCAAGGGTGCGGCATTCAGGTTATTTCCTAATGAGCAAGTCTCAACAGAACAAAATATGTGTGACTGCTTCAGCTTCTTCTGAGTTTTATCACTCTGCTTTTCATAATCCAAATAGAAATACAACAAACAGTAAACCATGTGCTGACAATGACACTTCAGAGTAGGGAAATATAGTCTATTGTGCACAGCACAGTATAATTATTTCCATCAATTAATCTTTAGGATCTATGCTCATACAGTGTGGTACATAACAAGTATCCATTTTGTTTTTGTTTCACAGAAAGGGTTTACAAGACCAGATTTTGCAGATATGACATTCTAAAAAAAGGTAATCCTGGTACATTTTATATCTACGACGTTATTGGATAAAGACATGGACACATGGTAAGTGATTGAGGACCTAAGGGACCCAATGGAGAACTACTTGGCTACTTCCTACACATTTTAGAGCTGGATGGACATCAGTGGATTCGCTAGAAATATGGATCAATTATAGTGGACTATCGATGCACTCTAATGTACGCAAATGTGTGCACCTTAACCTTTTTATTTTCTTTGTGTGAACACTGTATGCTGTATTATGGAATCAGGGATTTTCTTAGAAAACATATACCCAAAATGAAACTGCATTAGCCAGTTGTGTGTGCCTCTTTCGATTTCTCTCTGGCTGCCATGTGGAAGCGGTCCCAGAAAGGACTCTTCATGGGGCAGATAAGGAGACTTTTGCTCTCATCTTTTCACTGCAGGGTCTCATTTTCAGCATGAATGCAACCAATGTGAGACTAGAGACTAGAGTATGCCTTGCTCTGGTTAATTATAAACTGACTTTTTTTGTAAATGTTGCTTTCTCTTTCACACAGTAAATTAATGAAATATTATATATAATGTACTTTTATATTTGTAGTTTTTGGATAGATGGATAAATATGTCCTATCTGGAACATATTCTTTATAAGTGAGTCCGAATTATAACAGAGTTATAATTGAATGTATACATGGATGGATGTCTAGAAATAAAGACTACTGAAATGTGGATTTCGATGAATATGATTCAGAAATCTGGGGGTAATGGTTTTACTTCTAAAGCTGTACAAAGCCTGTTTTGTAGTTAGTTTGTGCTTTTCAGAATTTAGTAATCTCAATTCTGTCACCTGTAAATGCTCATGTTTGACATTTCAAATAATTGTGTCAAAAAAAACCTCTCATACCATTGTTAGTTTAGTTTATTTTTACATAACATGCCATCATAAGTGCTCTTTGTGTCATGTGTCATGTGTAATGTGTTATGTATTAAGTCAAGAAACAGAATAAGGGTTCAAAGTTTGCAGCCACTACTTCATTCAGAGCATACTACAATATTTGTTTTGTACCTAACTCAGCTTTTTGTTTCTAAATGGTAATCGTCAAAACAACAATGGCAGACTTCGAACCCTAATCCTAAACACAAAGAGTACACAGATTTTTAAAAAAAATCACATTATTTGTTAAACTTATAATAACCTTATGTTAATGACCGTGTTAATATTTGCTTTTGTTGTATACAGACAGATGTGTCAAATGGATATTTTGTAACTAATAAAGAGACTGTTGGTGACTAAACGTAATGTGTACTTTCTCATGGCTATAAGAAACTGGCAGACTGTAATGCTGAGAAATGCCGGCCCCTCCCTGTTTACATATTTGCTCCTGCTAAGACATGAACAATAGGAGGCCTTCCCTGCAGTACCCCTATGTAGCTCTACGCCATTAGTCTGTCATCACCCCACTAGAACAGAGATCACCAACCACCGCCAGAGAGAAAGAATAGCCAGATATCTGGTCAAACTGTTTTATTAATGTGATTTCCAAGTTTCCACAATCAGTTTACATCATACGTAAAGCTCACAAGCGGAGAGAAATTGCAAGTACTAAGATTCTTCAGTGACGTCTGAATTTACTCTGCCCTCTGCTGGGGGACTCAAACCAACATCTTGGCTGTGAACTGTCAATTATGTAGTTTTCTATAAATAAAGTATACTCACAAAAACAATGGCACAGTTTGTGCTGTGTATTTCCCTGACTGACACAAGTGTGTTAGCGAGGTTAATTATTAACACAATGTTCTCATTAAATTATAATGTGATTTCAATAAAGTAAGCACAAAATATAAAATATAAAACATCCAAAAATCAGTCTTTGGTAAATGGAAATAGTACTAAATTGTAACACTCTTGGCGATTTTAAAAACATACAGTGTAAAGAAAAGAAAAACAGCTTGTACTTAGTTTCTTCACATAGATAGATAAAGCAAAGTGGGCATCTTCATGTAATGTGCAGATGTGAGAGGACTGTGGATCAAATGTCCTCTTCAGTGACCAGGCAGTAGAAGTCTGAGCGGGCTCCATAATTACGTGATCCCAGATCGGACACATCAATATCTGAGGGTTTGGACTCAGCCGCCGTGATGGGAGCAGCAGGGAGGACCGGAGCTTTGGATGTGAGGGCCTTGTACACAGGGAGGCGTAGCCCTGCGACAGAAGGAGAAGAAGTAACACATGGAAAATAAATCCCAAATCTATGCAAGCTCATCCAATCCTATTAAAGCTGCAGCAGACAAGATATACATGTAAAATTACACCTGCCTTATAAGCCTAAATGACAAAGTAGGCTGATGAGATGTGATAAGAGCAGCCCATCCCACATAATTGAGACCCCATAGATTTGCCCTATTGAACAAAATGAAATGGTGCCATCGGGTGTGTCCACTTCTCCACCCACAGGAAGTGACGGATCTAAACTTAAGAGCGAGTGCTCATAAAGAAAGCTGAACTCAGCTATTATTTGCCTCTCTTGTCTTTTTAGTGTCCTTTGGTATAAAGCCATCACAGACCAGCCAGGTTGCTAAAAATCATAGAAACACAAGCATGTTGTGTGGAGTTTACTGATGTTATGTTACATGACTTCTGGGTGTTGAAATTCAAATCTAGCAAACAGCTAGAAAAACCTCTTGCTGCTATTTGGAGCCTCTAACATGTAAAGTCGCCTAGTTCACCTTTAACATAGTTTTCTACTAAACAAAAAGGAAATGCTGTTGTTATGGACCCAAATATCCTTGCGTAATCATCATTAGCGCGGGACACTTTGAGTGCTGACATGTCAGCAGTTGAGGACATTGCCTGGTGGCCATACCCAGGTCTCCAGCAGGGTCAGTGTCTGAGCGGCAGTCCAGGTAGTCGGGGTCGAGGGTCAGCATGGGGTCCTTGTCATCTTGCAGCAGCGTCTGAGGGTCTCCTGCAGACTCACTGTTGAAGGACACCCTGCGAGGCATGGCTAAGGCCAGCTCCTTCCAGAAGACTGAGGGGGGAGTCTGTGGACAACAAACACACAGCAATCAAACAAGACACATAATACCATATTAACACAGATTCCTGATTCCTACGGTCAAACTACAGAAGCTTTGTCTGCATGTACTGTAGGGCCCTATGAAAACTCTTATATATCACTAAGTCAGATTTATATTTAAGATTTTTAGATTTAAAAGGATTTTTACATTTCTAAAACATGTTTATTTTTATATGCTCATCATTTATGCTCTTATAATCACATAATTTGTTTTTGTCCATTAAATACAGTTATGCTTATCAGTGTTATTCCAGTTATTCCAGTTGCTTCCTGCTGCTGGAAAATTGCCTCCTCTTCTATATATCCAATGATATTGATATGACCAATGGTCATGTGGTCTTATGACTTTTTTTTTACGAAGACTTGTCCTTTAATATGTTCTCCTACACAAAAACACCTGCAAAAAAAGGCATCACGCCTCTCATAAGCATAATGGAATCAAGCTAAATAAGAGCAAGAAACAACGACAGGATCAAAAGGCTTTAGAAATGTGCAGCAAAGGTTTTAATTTCGTATAGCTCAGTGTAAACTTAGGACAACGTTCCAGTCATCACAAAGAAAGGAAGAAGCAACATTCACCTTTATTAATTCAGGGCGCATCCACGTAAACTCAAGTGTACATACGCTACATGCACAGCTGTCTGCATGCAGTCTCTATTAATATTAAATCTCCTGTGTCATTCCGTGTTCATGTCTGAATTTCAATTTTAAACCCATCTGTCCAAGTATTTATCTGTATTTTTCAAAATGTGTTGAAAAGTGTTCCTCAGTGTTGAAAAAAGAGCAATTACTTATTCTTCATTACTCATGCCGAGCATGCTTTTCCTGTTCATATTACAAAAATAAGTGTATTTTGGCCCTTACCACAGAGTTGTGCTTCCAGGTGAGTATTGTGAGGCAGTGTTGATGTTCTCTGAGCTGCTGCTTGATCTCCAGCCTCATGTGTTTGGTTTGGCCCTCCAGCATGATGAAGATGGGCCGCTGGGAGATCTCCAACAAGTGCAGAAGGCCTTGTCTGAGAACAGAAACAACACAGCTACTTCACTATGGTCGCACCAACACTGACCTCAAGTGGCAAATTGTGGAAATTCCACAGTAGATTTACTCAAAATTTCATACATGAAGTACAGAATCATTGTGCTTGATAAACAGTGTAATGGCTGCATAACAAGAATATAATGTTTCTAATTTAGTGTGTCTGCAGGTCTAAGACAGTCTGACCTGAAGTTGTTGGAGCACCAGTCCTGCTCTAGGTAGGCGTGGGAGAGCACCACAATTAGACGCCGAGAGCGACTCATGTTCATTAGCAGCTCTGCAGAAGGTTCTGGAGACAGGAGATTGTAGTGTTGGTGTATTGTTAAAAGTATGCAGATTTATATTACATTTGAAGAATTTAACTGATGCTCTCACTCAGACCAAATTGTAATGAGTGCAACAGTAGAATCAGCTTAAATTCCTGGATTTACAACGTTAAAAACAGCAAATTGTAAAAAGCGCAGGGGTCAAAGACGCAATGCCCAAACAGTAGATTCAACTTTTTCCTGTGTCGCTACAATAATAATGTATAACAGAAGAAATAAAAACAAAAGAGCCATCAGGCAGAGTATTATCAGAGTCTAAAATACAATCACTGTGTAGATTCATATTCCTTGTAAATTGCTGTATGTAACAGAAGATCACAGAGAAAAAGGCATCTGAGGTTACCTGAGCCAGGTAGGATGTCATTGTCATTGAGGTGCAGCTTGTGTCCATTTTTACTCTCCAAGTGAGGTTTGAGAATAAAGTTGACAAACTTCCTGTCATGTTCATTGTTCACATATGAGATGTAGGCATCATACAGTTTGCCATCTGAAGAAGTGGAGAGGGAAAGATACCATGTGTTTTACAGTGGTTTAAATACTCTTGAGCACATTGACCTTCACTATACCACATACTCACCACTGAGTTCATAGTCTCCATAGGAGTTTCTGTACCAGAGTTTGATGTTCAGATGACACTTGGAGTACACAACAGCAGCTATGGCCAGGAGGAGGAGGAGGAAGATGGCTGCAATAACAGCAGCTGTGTGGCTGGGGTGGTCTGATCACACACAAACACAAAATCAACCAACACTCGTTGATAATCACGCATGACTGCACGTGGCCAGTTTGAGTAGAGTATATCTGAACAACAGTGTCCCTGCAGTTCAACACTGAAAATGATTCAGTCACGCTCTTGATAGAAGAGGGAGAGTGGAATTCATCCTTTGGATACACATTGAATTCAGGGTTATTTAACATTAATCAGAATCAGATCTACTTTAGTTTGCCAAGTAGAACGGGTGCTCAAGAAATCTGACCTGCTTTACTGGTGCTGACACATTAGACTAGAGTTACACAATACAGGACTGACACACTGGATGCAGGACAGAACATAACAGGACCTGGTATCTAGTGCAGACATGTTGTATGACGGTGTGTGTGTGTGTGTGTGTGTGTGCGGTAAGCATCCTAAAGGGTCTTACATGTATTCTGCAGGCTGAAGTCAGAAGAGGTGTTCCTCACTGTGCAGCTGTAGAGCCCAAAGTCTACCTGCTCACTGAGGGTGACCTCCAGCTGATTGCTCACCATCAGCTGGCCGGCACTGGGAGACCTGGGATATGGGATGGAAAGCTTGATCTTATCCCCATGGTCCTGCCTCTGAAATACTTGATTTGATGTAATATAACATTGAACAATACAAAAATCCCATTTAAAAAGCTTCAATGCACCATGAGGATGTGTTCTGTGGATAAAGGGTGTGGTTTGTGAGAGGGTTGCCATCTTTACTCCAACGCAAGGTGGTGTCACACGGCTCCTCACTCGGGTCCCAGCGAAGGAGAACGGTGCAGTTCAGTTTCACGGTGGAGCCCAGATCCCCCCAGAGCCTAGTTAGGCCCCCGTTAGGCTTATATTGCGGGGCTTTGGAACACTGGGACTCTGTGAAAAGACAAACCACCTCTATCCTTAGTCGTTGCAAGAGCTAAAGATAATAGAGGCCTTCATGTGCACTGCCCACTGTTGTAAGCCTGATACAGCCACATAGTTGCCGGAAGGCACACTGAAACCCAATGCCTCGTTGCAAATGTAGTGAATCCCATTTCACTAGCCCCTTCACCCCAATGAAGTCTACGTTTCCCTCAAAAAACAAAACAGCTTGCTGAGGGAGCCACCTTGAGGACATGTTATTAGATGCCAGTAACTTTCTTACTCCTTTATCGTGGTTTACAACAGGTGGGCAGCTTGAAATTGAGAGCACTCACCCTTAATAATGAGACGCACAGTGAAAGAGGCTGTGCCATTGTCCCTGACCACACAGGTGTAATTCCCCTGGTCCTTGAGGCCGAGGAGGGGGAATTCCAAGAAGGCCTGGGCAGGACTGGAGGGAGAAGGCCCAGGCAGCTGAAGACAGTCCTTCAGCCAGGTCAGCTGGAGCTGCTTGGAGCTCTGCAGCAAGGCAGGCTCTAGGGGGCAATTCAGCCGATATGGGACCTCCTGCCCCACGTAGAGCACCTGCTCCTTAAATCTCTGCTCATCCACACACTGAGCTACAAATGGTTAGAGGGAAAGTGGCAGAATGAATGAAGCCTTCATTGTCTTGTGTGATTCAGTGCATGCAGTAAGCATATTACTGGAAATAGCTTTTCATTTGTGAAGATCCTTTTGAGCTATACCCAACACTTTGCATAGTCTGTGGAGCTAGGCTCTGTTTTCAGCATTACTGTGCCAATAAAGCTAATGGCGCATGAAGGTGAACCTGTTTACGTCCCCTGGCTGAGAATGTGCAAATGGTTCTTTTGTTGAGTAAGAGGAAAAAAACACTGAATCTGCTCCGCTTTTGAGGACATGTTCAGTGTAAACAAGTGTGCAGTTTATATGCATCCAGTGTGTTGACGGTAACAGACCTCTATTCATAATAAGCATCACACGTAGTTTATTTAATTCTCTGTGGGGACCTCATGAATACATCTCAGTCAAAGCTGTCAAAGATTGAACCGTCATATCCACCTAAATCTGGACCGGTTTCTCAAGACATTCAACGCATGCGCCCAATTATGATCCGTGAAGGAAAGCTGGAGGAACTTGCAAAACTGCTCATCTGTGGTTGCTCTATTGTTTTGCCCCCTCCACTTGACGTTTTACCACATCCGGGTGCGAAGTCCAGGTCGGATCCTATGTTGCCAGGCAGTGAGGCTCATGTGACTGTGGGGCACTGATACTGTAGCCCAGTCGGCACTGACCAGATGTGCGTTGACTGGTGTTTATAGATTATGAGCCATAATTAATAAGATGAACCTAACTCATTAAGTTCATCACGGGACATTTCCCTTCCCTCACTATCACATAGGTCTGCTGTACAACCGGCCTGTGTGAACTACCCATACAACATCCTCGACATTTGACAGTTTCCCTTACGTAAAACAATTAAAAATTAATGATAATATGATAAGACCAAATGCTATGTATTAGAAAGGTGGCATTTCTCAACCAAGTGTATGCCTGTCCTATCTAACGTTAAGTAAATAAAAGCCCACAATGTAGGTGTACTTTTGTTTATCCTTACCGTCAGCAATGTCCAGGAAGGTCCGGTCGCATAAACTGGTGCACGCCAGTATAAAAGCGATCAAAATCATAGTCATTATCCACTTTCTTCCTTTTCCGTATTTCCAGGTAAAACTGAAAACTTTTTTATAGACTTTTACATCACTGCCTAGTGGGTACGGTTTATCCAACTACTTTACTATGGTGCAATAGACGTACAGTCGCAACTCCGCTGACAGTGGATACCAGCTACTGTAGGCTTCATGTTTGCTCAGCGCACCTGCAAAGACCTGAAAATCTATTGGCTACTCGTGGTCACGTGACGCTTGCTCGGCTCTCACCTGGGGTTAGTTGTCAAACTGAACAAGGTGTGTTCTTAATTAAAGATCAGAAAAAATAATCCTTTAGGATCATGATTCCTGTGGTGCTGAATGGCCAGTGTGTAATGACCTGACAGTCTATCTTTATCTACTATGGTATCATTATACTATAACTATAATATTCCTGGGGATATTTTTTATATATATATTTTGTATGGTATCGTTCTAAAAACTACCATAGGATTAGTATTGTTCTCTTCCACACTCTCTGTGTCGGTAACCGATGGTGTTTCCCACACTGAATCTTTGAGAAACTGTAAGAAACATCTTAGAATCATCTTCATAGTTATCGCTTAAATAGTTCAACGATAAAGAATACATGATCTAGAGAATTGCTTTCATAATGCTGTATTTCAAAATCTTTACTCTGAAATGACATTTCTTAATTGACAAAAGTAAATAACATTCCATGATGCCAAAACTTTCCTATTTTATTAAATATTATAAATATAATATAATGCAAACAATTCCAGTTCCTGTGTCTGATTTACACTTCACCATCAGATTCTGTATGATGAATGACAATCAATCATCAAAACGCCTTCAGACAATATAAGGCAACAACTTAACACAAAGTATGTGCAATAATATAAATTAGCTTTAGGCAGTCAATAAAAATAAACACATATAATAGTCACAAATAGGGTAATTAACCCTAACCAACAGAAAGACATAATTGCAAGTTGATAATAGGTAATCAATAAAAAAAATCATAATAATGTTATTAATGTTAATAATAATAATAACAACAATAATACCAATAACAACAACAATAATAATAATAGTAATAATAATATCTCATGAAAGACGTTTTAGTAAAATCAATCACTCTTGATTTGTCCAATAAAGGCCTATTTTTTCTCTCTTTAGCCTCCATATCAGTGGCCAGATATCAGGTGGCCTGCAGTTACATCTGACCATCATATAACAGATAAAATTCAAACAGGGTGAGTCCCCTATCTGTACTCCTTGTAGTGATAACAACGGCTTTGATGTATACTCAACATTGTGATATACTGGACACTTTAATGCACTGCAAAGCCATCAGTTTCCACAGTTGCTCAGACACAAATGTCCCCCATGAAATTGTCTGAATGTCACCCTTCAAACGACCTAAGAGAATTAGAAGCAAGTTATTAGTTGTAGCCTTTTTGCTATCACAACACACTTAACAAGAGACAACACACAAAGAGATGCTGCACAATGTCAAAATGAAATTCATGTGTGATCATTTAGGCTGATTCAATTGAAATGTAGAGAAATTAAAGTCAAATTAAAGTCATTTCACTAGAACATTTTTAGTCTTTAATATGCATACCTATGAGTTCAGGGAACAGTCAACCACTAACATTGCCTGCACTGGGTATCTTCAGTGAAGTGACTCATCTGCCTTTCTGTCAGAGCAAATTTTTATTTTTTTCTGCTCTCAGTTGTTGATAACCACAGACAGAATTTGACTGATTTAAAAAAAAAAAAAATGTACTAAAGGGAAATATCATTTTAATATAATTTGTTTGAGCAAACTCTCAATGCACACCAGTTTTTCAAGGCAGACTTGTTGGAAACAGCTGATCTATCAAAATTTGAAATTTGTTTGATAACCTGACACACCAGTCTGACGACATTCTTTCCAAGACCCACCTCAGTTCCTCTTTTAGTCTGTTGAGTTTATCGAAGAGTCTGTGGTTCTTGACCTGCATTGGAGCGCTTGGCACAAACCAGGCTGCAATGAACTTACATATGACAACAACGTGCTGCAAGCAGAGATAATAACATTAATACTGTAATATCTCCACATATATATGAAGATATATTTACATTAATGTAGAAATCAATATAAGAAAAGGAGCTTTCTTGCTTGGTCTAGTTGGGTTAACGCCTACCTCAAACAAGATGACAAATGCAAAGCGCACAGCCAAAATGAGCCAGAACTGTGGGGTGAGACTGTAGTCCTCGTTGCTCCTGTAGTCTTTATAGCTGTGAACAGAGAACAGAACACAGGAATGGAGAGGCTTCACCTCCCTCATCATTCTTCATCCTTCTGTCATTCAAGGTTCACAGAGATCAGTTGATTTGGGGCTGATTCTTTGCTCTAGCTGTAGTGATCCCTCCCATATTTAGTAAGAAATACCTAATTACACTATAGGCAAGATACCAGAGTGCACCACGAACACTGAGCAGTAGTTTCCAAAGGCTGTGAGCTGCATCAGAACTTGCTATTCTGTTTTTATCAATAGACTATATCATATTATTCTGTTTGGTTTCTCCCAACCCTGAGGAGTTCATCATGGATGTCAGGATCATATGCCAGTTAAATGTCTGTTCAGCCACACATAGGGTAAAAAAAGAAGAATGATTTAAACCTGCAGTAAGAGAGTTTCAGTCCACTAGGAGTCTCCATCTGGTCAGGTGAAATATCGTTGTTGTCATCCACTCTCGCAATGGATAGTGTGTTGTTGATGTAGCCAACCATGCAGCTGAAGAAGGACAAGAATTCATTGAAACTGAGTGTTGCACTTAGGAAGCAGAACATGGCAGATCACAAAGACGTGACAAAATCTTCAAATCAAAGCTGTCAGAATGTGTCTCACTCAATATCTGACACTGTGCCATTGGCACATGGGCCATAGCGATAACGGTATACCAGGCGAGGGATGAAGTCCGAGGACACGCCAATGACCAGCCCATTAGCAATGACAGCTAGGACACCGATAGCCTCCAACACGTCTGTCCACACACCTGAGGAAAAACGATGTCAGGAGTATTTTACCAATGTACAGTAAACAAGAGTGATGCATTACGTTACCGGTGTAATGCCAAATAAAAGTTAGCCAATCAGATCTTATTAGTTCACCAATGACCCTCACCAATATCATTGGTTTTCTTGGGCACCAATCTGCGTTCCAGAGTGACCATCTTAATGGCATCCAAGCGTATCTCAATGATGTTATTAATGAGGGCTAGCAGAGGAGCCAGGGGAAACGCTGCCACAAATATGGTGGTAAAACTGAACTGGATCACTATGAAGACAACAAAGAAAAAACATTAAGTGCCAAAACGATTCCAGTGTTTATTTGTTCTCTCTGTGAATGACACCTTACCCTGATGTTATCACTGTACATGCACAGTACATACCCATCTCCAGAAACTCATTGAACAGGCTGAAGGAGTCCACATCATTGAGATGGTAGTTGCTGAGCCAGTCTCGAAGCTTGCAGTTATCACACAGTTCTGCTCCCTCTTTGCTCTCTGACTCCTCTTTGAGGTAGCAGTGGGCACATTTTCTCTGCAGCTTCTGGGTTCTCTTTCTCTTCAACCACCTGCTGAACCAGCTGATAGAGACAAGAAACAGCTTTGACAGGCCTGGACCCCATCCTGGGAAAGTGGATTACATACATACTGTATACAGTATACGAACACATAATTGCAGAGTTGATGTACACTTACGGGCCAGTGAACTCAAAGACATTGCTGATGGTTTGTTTGAGTACCATTATGATGGCCATTTGGATGAATAGGTCTGTGAGACAACCACTGGGGTGACACTATACGGGGAGAAGACTTTTGGAATTAGATACTTATACAAAAATATGTTCATGAGCAAACAAAAATGTACACTAACTTATTCTAAATGGATGTATATGTGTTTACTCACTTCTTCCAGCCTCCATTTCCGTGCAATTCGCACATAGCCACCAGGATGACCATTTATCCTGTCAAGTGTGTTACAAACAAGACCTTCAAGTTAGGACACTGGGTCCTTCAAGTTAGGACCCTGGGCCCTTCAGGTTAAGGACATTGGGTCTTTCATTTTAAGGACACTGGGTCCACAAGTTCTTACCTGCCGAGAAAAAAGGCTACGTAGAAGAGTGAGGAGAAATAGGTGAAGAACTGGAAGGTGAACATCTTGACAGTGAAACTCTTCTCTGTAGCAGCAAATGATCTTGTTTCCTCTGGTAAAGACAGCATAACCTTATGTTAATGTATATATAATTCACCAAGGGATAGCACAATCTCACACAGTTTAAAGGAGCCCTAATATAGGAATTCAAATTTCCTCTATTTATATACACATACAATCAAAGATATTTAATGTAGATATCAAGATTTGCTTTTGTTTGAGTGGTTAAATCTGAAGTTATTGCATTTTTGAAAATCCACCCTTTGCTACAGGCAGTCTCAGACTAACTCCAGTCAACACACTCCCTCACTAAAGCATTGCTAAGATCCAATCAGACAAGTTTAAAGCATTTGGACTGGAAAGCCTCCACTCTTATGAATTAGAGGAGCTGGGGTTGTTGGCCAATCAGGGTTCAGTGGTGTGTCTGTTCTGCCTGTGAGGACTTCAAATTCATCCAATCAAAACTACATTTATTGTGAGTGTGAGTGAAGAACATTTTTCTTATCCCGACAGAACAAAATCATGAAAACTAATACGGGACCTTTAAAAGCTAATGGTTAAGTCAGCTTAGAGTCATAATAATACAAGTGGGATATTATTCAATTTAACTTGATAACCTATACAATGTAAAATAAACAGAAAAGGGAAACACACCTATTTCACAGAGCTTCATGGCTACAATCCTGTTGATCTGCAAAGATGGAGACACGGTTAGAGTCCCAGAATGATACTAAAATGAAATCTAGACACATATTTAGAGATTCCCTATACCCGTGTCATGATGGTGATGATGATGTAGTGGAAGACAGCCCCCAGCATCATCGCTCCAGTGTTGGAGTGGAGACTCAGGAATTCCCATGATCCCTCAGCCAACAGCACTGCTGCCATAACTCTGAACACCACCAAGGCAAGAGTCAGGCCCATGATCACCAGGATCTGAGGACAAACACACGCACACACACATATTTAATACATTTAACCTATAAATACAGCTCTTATTTTTGACCCACAACTAGACATTTCCAACTACTTTTCTCAGTAACTTCACATACATCATTAGACTTTTAGTTTACTGAGAAGTCGCCCACCATCATAGTGACACAGATCAAAACCAAAGTGCTGCGCAGATAGGAGTGCTTGTATTTTTTGGGTGTACAGTTTGGACTGTTCACAATTTCCAGGATCAATTCCTCCTGAAAGTATATGTAAAGTAAAACACAGTTATGCATTTGATGATATTAATATATATATAAAAAAACATAAAAACAACAAATGTTTCTGCGTGAGCATACCTCCTCCTCACACCAGTCAGACACCTTCCATTCACATACATAGGAAGCCCTGTGCCTCTTCCAGAACTCCAGAAACAGTGTTGCTGTGAAAACCAGGAAGCTAGATGAGCTGACGTCGCTCTACTGGGACAATACCAGCACTGACAGACAGTGTTTTGGACATGCAGGTCCTTTGAGATAAGTGGTACTTTTTCCATTTGTTTTTTTTTGGTAACTACTTTGCAATATTTTTTCATTGCCATAGGCTCCAGTGTATCTGAAAACACACCTAACATTTAACAAATGCACAAAAAACACCACATAGTAAAAGGCCATTCTAATCAGTGTCAACTTCTTCCTGAAAAGTTGCTCCATTGTGTCTAAATACCTCAAAGCAGTAACAACCTTTCATAGAAATGGGGACACATCAGGAGTAAACACGACATTTTCAGCAAATTTGGTGATTTCATGGGTTTTAAAAGTGAAAACTGCATTTAAAGATCAAGAATCAATAATAAATAATAATAATAGATATCAGATATAGAAATACATTCTGAAATATCTGAAATGCTAACTCAAGACAAGACTGACATTGAACCTTCATGTTAAAACACTGTTATTGTCCTTTAGGTGCATTACATATCATACAGTGGATACATTTAACTACGACTGACACTCTGAACTCACCCCACACTGCCATGAACATAGCAAAGAGCACTGTGCCGTTATTGTCAAACAGTAGGCTCACCTGTAAGTAGACAAGACTACAGTGAGCACCAGCAGACAAGTACACTGTTTGCTTCCCTACTGGTAAATACGTGGGTGTACCTTGGCATACAAGCAGGTGTCAGAGAGCTGCCACACTTTGCATCTCTTGTCACAAAGGGGGCACATGGCTATGTCAGCCTCACAAACCTCCTTTCTACAAGACAATCAACAGTTCAGTTATTACAGCATAAATGCACTATTACAACCGGCCACTATGGAGTTGTGGGAAAACTTACATGAGGGGGGAGCTGTTGAAGAAGGCAAGGCCATAAAGGAAGATGATGAGCCCTATGAAAGCAGCTGGGATGAGCAGGTATGTGTACCAGCCCAACCACAGGTAGTACAAAGCCACCTTCTCCCCAAAGTAGTTCCTGACACACACACACACACACACACACACACACACACACAATGAAATCCGTCCATCCATCAAACATGGTATCAGGTGACATCTCAGATACTGAATCAATTTTGACAAAACATGGAGGGATGATGCACCTTGGTAGTATGTTCTTGGTTCAATCCACATGAAACCTGCTGCACAAATCCTTACAAATTACACTGATTGGCCTAATGGGGGCACTTTAATTAAAGGTCTAAAGGTATGTAATTCAAATGTGTCAAATTTTGACAAAACATGGAAGGATGATGAATTTTGGCACTAAAACATCACACTGGAAGCGTCCTGGCGGCTCGGTTGGCTGGGTGAATACCAAGTAAGCTCAATGTCCTGGATTCAAATCCAGCCTGGGACATTTGTTACATCCCTTCTCTTTCCCAGTCTTTCCAAATAAAGGCAAACATCTTAAATTGCAATTATTGGCCTGATTGGATCAGAAGTGTCTGAGATATATGACAGCACATAAATGAATCCACATACAAAGAGCATACTCTACACTATGAAAGCATTGAGTAACATAATTTTAAATGATTAGGCCAAACAATGCCTGCATCGTGTGTGGGAGTTGACATGTTTAGTGCCTTGCTCATACTTGAACCTACTCCACAGTAGGATGACATGGAAAACAATTGCACTGCAATAGCTGCAACTGTAAAAACAGCAAAACAGCAAATAATAAAGAGGCTGTTGTGGTGTAGTCCTAACCTGACAGCAGTTATGGGTTGCCCTTGGAGACAGGCTGTCCAGCGTGCCCAGCTCTGCCTCAGTTCTCTCTGTTTCCTTTTCTGAAAGCAGAAGCACACACAGGAATATAGAGGAATACACAAAGAGCAGACCTGTATGAAGCTAAACCTGAGAATTGATTGATCATACACGCATGAGACTTTACAATGCGATAATATAACATATTGACAATGCATAACAAATATCATATAATAGCATATCAAACTGAAAATTAGGATGGACTGAGCATTTAAAAATATCTGTTCAAGGACACCTCATGGGAAATGTGCATACATGTCAGTGTCCTGAACATTTCACTCTCTGGAATGACTTCCATTCCCATGGGGTGATAATGAAGATGCTAGTACGCATGCAGGTGGGCAGAACACATGCACATATGTATACTGTATGTGCACAGATGCACACACGCACACACACATTCACCCACCATTTGGTGACTCAGTGTACTGATAACGCATCTGTAAACACATACTGTTTTGCTAGTGGTGTATTGTTATGGACCGCCCTTGGCAGGTTTCACATCACAATTGTAATGGTTCTTAAAAATAACAAAACACTTAAATGGACGTGTGAGAAAGAGAGAGAGTTAGATAATCATGTCACTATTTTTAGCATGGGACTTTCTCCATCCACATGAAGAAACAGCAGAAAACAATGGCTGGCATTCATATGTTCTTATCATTCAATTCTTTTGAGAATGGTGATTTGGGTCTCATACTATTTCACTTTTATATATTCAATTGGTTATCAGACTATATACATGAAATTTCACAGTCAAATGTTAGCAAAAAGCTAGAAAACTATCAACACTACTGAACATAATTCCTCACTGGCATATCCAAATACTAATTATTACAAAATGATCAGGTCAGATGTGACTGGGATGCACAGATACTGAAAAAGACGTTAAAGGCATTTACCTCATGCAAGCAGAACTTTGCCTCAAAAACCTTCTTCTTCATGAGAGTCCGCAGATCCTCTGGGGAGATTAACAGATGTGAGGCAGAATATGTAACATTAGGAGTCCCATTACCCGGGGAGCAGTGGTGGTATAAATAAGTCTCACCTCCTGTGTGGATAGGGGTGTGATTCAGGATGAAGTGCACAATCCTTATTCTGTAACAAAGAGACTTATCACTTATACAATCCAGTTTGCTTAATACAGTATTAGTATGTTAAGTTATAGAGATAGAGCTATTTTGTAAATGTGATATCTCACAATCGCTTGGGTTTACAGTGTCATTTAGACAATCAAGTTCATTCAAACATAAGGAATAAGAAAATCTTCTGTTAAAACAAGATAACAGCAAATTTCCATCCCATGTTAAAAAATAGAATCATGTATTCTGCATGCAATATTTGGAGATAACTTGCGTACTGTAAGCAATACACACGTGACATATTGACAACAGTGTGTCTTACCTGGTGCTGAGAGGCACAACATTCTGGTCACAACTCCAGTTGCAGGCATCAGACACCTTCAGCAGATATCTGTACTTCTCAAAGATTTCTTTGGGGGCTTGAATCCCATAGAAGACTATATTATCATCGATGATTTTCTAACAAAAATAAGCAAATAGAAGAATAAATTAAATAAATTAAAAATCATTTAAATGAATTAAATAAAATAATTAAGTCATGGCTCATCTTTGCAACACTCGCCTAAGAGTAACAAACCAAATGTTAAAAGATATACCAACTGTAAGAATCAATAAGGATATCTTTTCTTTTGTTAAAAACTTACTGTGACTTTCAAGTTCTTTCTTTTCAATTCCTCAATGAATGCTAATTGTTTCTTGAAGGTGTCTTTCTGCTGGTCATCAATGGTTTTGGCAACCAGGATATAGTCATATGATAGCGGGGTATGCTGTGTATGAAAACGATATGCCGAAGTGAACATTTCAGATGAAAACTTCATCTGTGGTATGCCTTAATGAAGCTACGAGCAGCCTGCATGCTGCAAGAGGACACACTGAGTGATCTTACCACAGGAGGAAGTGATGGTTGTTCACTGCCATTCTCCTTAACCACTCCAATAAATTCCAGTAGTTCAATACTGGGCTATAACATAATGATGAAAAGTGATACGAGGACAAGTCATCAATACAATTGTGCTATATTTCCACATCATAAACATGCGCTCGTAGATGTTGCAGTTATTAGACGGGTGAGTTAAAGGTACCTAGGAGAATTTGGTTTGTAGCTCCATACATTTGATATTCCATCGTTATGAAGTTAGTCAGATATTGGTGGAAAGTTTGTCATCTACAAAAGAGTCTACAAGCATGAGGTGGGGTGGTAAAGAATGCTACTGTGCTAAGAAAATCATGTGATGATCCTGACTCACTAAGGATTATTGCTAGTGTATTAGGTTTGGCACATGCAGGGTTAACCTGACTGAACAGCATGGCATGTTGGTGTGTTCTCACTGCCATGCCAAACCATGGTACTCATGTTCCAAAATCTATGTACTAGTTAGGCCAGGACAGTGAAGGAGTGGCAGATGCAGAAATGCAATATGGCTATCTTGAAACCAAAAGAGGTTTTACATTTTCTACATTTAGACCTAATCATTTTATTTGCAGCCTTCTCAAAATCGGTGTAATGGTTAGTCTTATACAGTCTTGTACTGCTGTACTGTTATAGCCATTTAGTCTGACAAGTACATGCTTCCATGTAGCTCAAAGCATTTCTGGTCATGATAAAGACAACAGTCTTATGGCAACATAAAATATGACTCTGGCACTAGTAAGGTTACAGTCTCAATATATAGTTCTCCTATTAATCCTATTGATATTATGGCTATTAGAGGAATATGGAGAAAACCACAGTAGCACTATAGTACCATGAATAAGACCACCTACCTGCCTCCTGTGGCCGGGCATGATGAGTAGGTGTTGAATGGAGAGGCGACTTCCCAGAGCAAAATGATTCAATCACCATTCACTGATCCCAAAGCCTTCTGGTGAGCTCACCTATATTCCTAATCTAAAAATGACATGAGGGCTGTTTAACTTCCGTACTTCCTCTAGGAACAAACGTGCTGTTGTTTTACAAGCTGAGGAATGTGAAAGCGACTATACCTGTTGCTGTGATGTCACAGGGTTTATTTTTTGCCCCGTGGTGGCTTTCTTCTCAATTTACCTTTTCAATTCATGAAATCCAACAATGTATTCAGCCAATGCGCATTGGGCGGCAGAGCCGATATTGGAGCACCATTAGACTAATATCAATCCGATATGGCTTATCAGCTACGATGGAATGCTAAATTGTATTGTTGCCTCCTCCTTGCTGATGTGCATTGGCATCTGCCCACCACTAGATGACAGCAAACAGATTGACATTGCCCGCATGTCCATCGCTGATTGGCACCATGCACTGGCAATCATAAGTAAAGCCTTCTACACAGTGGTCAGAAAAACAGTGGCATTTGTTCAAAATAAACCTTCAGCAATGTCAAACTTTGAGTCCTGTAATGAAAATACCTCGGGTCCATAAACGTTTCTTCAGAGGTGGGAAACTCCAGGTTCAGAAAGTAAAGGTCCTGCCAGGATTTTTCTCCACCTGTGCTCCTAACCAGGTGATTAAAATGATTAGTCCCTCGCCATGCTGTGGAGTGGAACTAACTAGAAAACCAAAATAAAACTCTGGCAAGTGCTTTTACTTCTGAACCTGGATTTTCCCACCTCTGGGTTTCTTTACTACAAGTATTATTCTTGATGATGTAATCAATGTAGATCACGCTTGAATGAGTCTTACAAAACATTTTGCGCATCTCCAAACCACTTTACTCACACAGGGGAAAACAGCAGAATTTAACTATACAATATATGAACCACATCTGATCTTTACATTACAGGTTATTATTAGATATGGGTGTCATTGTGTTAAATGTAAATGTAAATACAGCCTATGTTTTGTGATGTTATATTTTAAAATCTGCCTTAAAATGCCCTAATAAACTCTAGCTTGCACTATCCAGCGGCGTGTGACACACCCTCTCCACTCTATATTTCAAAAAAGAAGGAAAAACAAACATGTCAAATGGGTGGCCACCCGCGCCTTGTTATTAGGTAAGATATTTACCATTAATCTTGGAAACCTCGTTTTCTGGGGAGGTGGTGCACACCCAAGACCCATATGTCAAGGATGAGAGGTGATATGAGGCTGAAGAAAAAGTGGTCAAGTAAATAAGCAGCTGTATTTCTGCACACTACCACACCCCGCATGAGTACAGGACTGTATAAACCACTTGAAAGGCGATGGGGGGGGCCGCTGCTACTAAATTTGACCGTAGGCTACTGTAACTTTAAGAAGAAAGATGTGACTGTGACAAGCAGGGGAAGCTGCAGACACCGACCATCCCCCCTCATTAACACAGCCTTGGGACTGTGCGTCGCAAAACCAAAGAGACACACAAACTACATTTATTGCCTCAATTTATTTGATACAATGAACTTCACCAAGCCCGTGACATTTTTGATATTGCGGGACATTTTTTGATGTTGACGTGTTTTTCTCACATATTTTGATTACATTTCAAATTCTTCCCTTTACTATATTTGTTAAAATAGTTACATGTGATATGATTGCACATGTTACAGTTACAACACATCTCTTCCAGCTATTTAGCCTGTCGTAGATTCACTTTTTCGAGCATAAAATGTAGACTGTTACCTAACCTGAATCCAACCTGAATAGATGCACTGATTTATATACAACATAGCCTCACCATATTTACTTCTATCCACATGATTTCAAGTAACCATAGTTTATTGGCTTGTGCGCCAACACGCAGCAGAGTCCTGGAGCCACGCCCCTTTAACGACGAGCGCTATCTGCAGAAGTGATGCAGGCAGCCAGTGGATCGTCGAGGCAGCCTGGGGGTGGTCGTGAACCGGTTCACAGGAGGACAGATTTAAGATTCTGTTTAGAAAAATAGTTTGGAGTCACAGGCGTGGGTTTAAGACCAGCAGGACCGCCTTGGCTGCTTCAGCAGCATGCACCGAATAACGGGAAGGACCGGAGATCAAAATTTAATTGAGATGAGCCCCTCAGACTCTTACACCGGTGAGTAAGATTTAGCAAGCCGATTGCCCACAGCCGGTGGATTTCTTTTTTGCCTCCACTATAACTTCTGTTGTGAAGTTAATGTGTTGGGCTACTGTTATTGATGACATCCTGTTACTTTATCTAACAAGGTTGTAAAAAAATCCTAAATGTATTCAACTACAGTAATAGCGTTAGTATAATACTTTTTAGAAGAATACTATAGAAAAAATATCGAATATTATAGGGATTTTACATTAGTGTATGCTAGCTATCATTCGGCAATATATTAGGACTATTTTTGTACGAGCTGGACATTTCTAAATTGTAATAAAACATTCCTTTACTCGACCAAAGTATTAAGTACCTTTTTTAATTAAATTCAGGACATGGGTTGTTGTTGATGGGTAGGACCGCTCATTTGGCAGCTTTGTACCTTGGTAATGCTACATCCCCCTTCACACGACACTGCTTTCCTCTGCGAAAGTAATTTCTGCTGAACTATTTTACAGTTTATTCACCATGCACATTTCCCCGTTCTCGCAGTGACTAGATCCTAGTTGGATTTCGTGTCATGGTAATATTAGTGCCTTAGCCAGCCAGCCTGCAGTCACATGTCCAGGCCCGGGACAGCTGGCCTGGCCCCTGGAAACTCCCAGTCAGCCAGGCGTCTGTGTGGCAGCAGCCCCACTCCACCAGACCTCTAGCCAGCTGAAAACTTTAAAAAAAAAAACGCCCAGAGAGGAGGTTGTGGTTTTAGCCATGTATGGTATTGTTGGATGGAGGATGAATCACACCGGACAGCATCAACCCTCAGAAGTGTAGCTTTCTGTTTCATCTGTCGGTCGAACAGAGAAGACAATTTTATACCAGCCTACCTAAGATTCAAGTGGGAGTGATGACTGCAGGGTCATGAACTAGGTTGCTGTTATCTTGGTGTGTGTGTGTGTGTGTGTGTGTGTGTGTGTCTGTGTGTGTGTGTGTGTGTATGGAGATGGTGCGTTGAGATGACAGTGAAACCAGTGTTTCTACACAACACAATTGTGTTGACTTGCAGCACTGATAGTTTTTAAATGTGGTCTTAAGGCAAAGCCAACAGCACAGTGTGAGGCAAAACAACCTGTGGATGGCTGAAAGTTGGCTTGCACACGTGGCTTTAAAACTCCAATCAGTTACAAACTGTATGTGCACCAGTGTTTTCCCTAGATGTATTCTACCATGGCGGCCCACCACAGTCACATCTTACACATTACCCACCATGCTAAAAATATTAGCAAAATTATTTCATTTTTACTGTAAAAAGGTCTCTTTAAGTAAAGAGACAGGCATTCTGTTTATTTTTCACATAGCAGTCTAACAGTTTTTCTGTTCCGTTGCATGATAGAAGACTGTTTTTCTGTCACACGGAAGCAAATAAACCAGTCCAACATAATTATGTAGCTGAGCTAAAGCAAGCAGTTTAAAATGAGGCTACTGAATATCTGAGCCCACCGTTGCAAGGTGGAGATGCTAAAATTATAAACTATGAGTTCAGTATAGTCATAGATGTTAAATAGCTTAGTGATTTGATCTCTTATAACAATATTACACCATTTTTATTCATATTGGTGATTTTACGACTCAAGTGGATTTACATTTTATTACAGCTGACTTGTACAATAACTTCCCAGTGCACATTTCCTTATGTACATAATAGATACATCAGTGTTTCACCGTGTTGACTCTGTTGGGTTGCTATGGTAAATAAAAAAAGTGCCTTGTGGTATTTCCACTGTGATCAGCTGCTCTCTCCCCAGAACAAAGATTTGACTGTGAAAGCTACTTAGGTGTAAAAGGACTCTGGCTGTAGCTGAGCTGTGCTCCATTACTTTATCCAACTGTGTCAAAATGTGGAGACATTCCCGATGCTGTGAAAGGCCACCACATTTTCAGGAACAAATCACAACAGTCCTGATCAATGTCAACACCCAGTTCCTTTATTACACTGATCTGAAAGAGGATGTAAAAAGAACACTCTGACTACTTCATGTCAGATTATGTTTGAGACAATACATGTGTTATGAAAGGCTGGCTGGGTGTTATTAGCTTGAAATCCAAATCTCGATTGTTTTAATATATTGAGTTGCGTAGATTCGTCAAGGGTTGATGGAAAACAGTCACTCCCACCAGAACTCCTGTGTATACAAATGATACAAGCCTTAAATTGCAGATTCTACATACATTGAAAACTTTTGCAGATGCTGTTACATAGTGCCAGGTGTTATCAGTTATTAGTCAATCAAATAAAGAACAAGATCCACCCCAACCACATAGCCTGGAGCGGTGAAAAAGTGACACCACAGGCAGCGCTACATCAGAGGCGGTGCTATATTCAAGTAATTGTTTTTCAATAACACCACCTTATACTCTGTTGATGTAGGGTGTAATCATGTAAGAGACAGAGAGGGTTGACATTGTTACAACCTTCATGTTTGTTTCACATCAGGAGTTAAGCACATATTCTATGCTGAGTCTAGACTAAATATAGCCTCAGAGAGACCAGCAATTAGTGCTGCTGTTCCCATTTAAGAACGCAGACTGAAACACTCCTTTGCTTTATTTCTTTAGTATGGTTATGCCAACAGTGTTCTATGTTTGCCTTGTTTTTTCCATCAGCCTAGCCATTTGGAAATCTTAAATCTTAGGGCCTTGTTCCCTAAGTGTGCTCTGTATCATTGCAATTATGTTATTTCACAGGATTTGCAGTGGAAGTGAAAGTAGGACTCAGTTTCCATCATGACTTTAGAAAAGTCCCCAGGTGTTTCAGCACACATACATTTAGGGGATTTACCAAACATCTCTGCCACATCCCCTACAGTCACTTTCTCAGAGAGCTAGAGTAGCAGCTTAGCAACATGGTTCTGTGTATTCCTTTATAGCGGTCCTGTTAAGTCATGCTGCCTGGCCTGTGGCAGAGCTACCACAAAATCCAGTACAAATATAGACCACAACATTGGCTGTCTGTCAACACAACTCCCTTACCTCTCTTTACCACGGCAGCTGTTCATTTTCCTGAAACTGAACTGCCACCAATCTGCCTGTTTGAGGGTTCACTATGATACCTACTACAATGGTATAAACAAGAGACTACTACAATGATTAATGGAGCTAATCCCAATTCAGAATAATCTAATTGGATTTTCCACTTGCTTTTGAAATGCCAGGTTATACTGTTCTTGAATATGTCAGTCCATTATATTCCTTATCTTACTGTCTTGCAGATGAGAGTAACGGCTACCACCTCCACCCCACATCCAGTGGAGGATCCTCCCAGCAGGGGCTATCAGGGGTAAATATCATACCCACCACACGCTTGCATTCACACAATACGCGCACATGGATATTCTGCAAAGCCGTGGCTATTGTCTGCACAAGAGTTTTCTCATCCCCTAGAGGACCACGACATCTTTCAGTTGACAGTTGGAGTTGTAAGGGGTTCACAACGGCGATATGTTATTTCACGCAAATGCTTAATAGTCATTTCTCTGTTTTGCCTATTATGGCCTGTAATATAATGATTTATGCTGACGTGCACCTGAACAGTTTGCATATTATTGGGCCATCCAAATTACACTGAGTGGACAAAATAATTGAGCGACCTGCTCTTTCAGGCTGACCTGGTGAAAGCTGTAATCCCTCATTGATTTCACCTATTAAATCTACTTCAGTCATGAAGGGTAGATGGAGATGAAGTTGAGGAGACGTTAAAGAGGTTTTTAGTCCTCTAATCATGGACATGGATTGTGCTAAATGCAACTCAACAGTAGGAAGGTGGCCCTAATATTTTGTAGACCCAGTGTATATTGCCTGGTACCAAGTATTTACATAAGGTGAACTTTGCCATTCCCATCCTTTTATCTCTCCCAGACAGATTTAACATTTCTTGTATTACATTATTTGTATACATATCAATATGCCATCCTGCCGCTCTACATCCTGTTTCTATGTCATCTAGTGTTTTGTATTTTGGCCTTTATATTGTGTACATTTTGTTTTTCGTGATACTGTTTGCGATCCGATGATGATGAGGAAAGTATCTATCATTTATCATTTCTGTTTACATGGTAACAGGAAGTCCATCATATTCCTTTCCTTAATTTCCTCTTTCTAGTTTGATATCAGCGCAGGTTATTTTATTATATGTACAGTCAGCGATTACTCTAAAAACCTACCACCAGTCAACAGCCAGCATGCAGCAGCAGGGTTTGGCTTGTGGGTCTTAACTGGAGCCCACACGTAATGGTCTTAACCTTAGAGGTCTTAACCTTAGAGTTTAATCACAATGGTCTGAAGACCAGCACAGCCCACATGCTGGGTAGGGAAGAGGTCCAGAGATAACCCTAACATGACTTTCTCCTCTGCTCCTTTCACGCCAAATGTAAGTCCCATTTAACCCCAGAGGTGCGTGTTGAGTCCTGTGAGTCGCTCAACACCAGCCTGGCCTCCCTGGCCCCGTCTGAGTGCAGCGACAGCCCACAGTTTGAGCCCCAGACCCTAGAGCGCATCAGCACTTTGACTGGGGTAAGACACCAGGCATGGACACGGATGTCAGTGTCTGTGTGTTTGTGTCATCTCACACAATCTCCACGCTCAAAGTCGTAATTGAGCGAGATTAGATGTGCCCTCACCGTCTTGGCAGCTTCTTACCATAGAGTGGTTTCAGAGTGTTACACATTGCATTGGATATAATCTGTTAACCATCTGTCTTCAAACTCTAAATAACAGGAATGAGTAGAGGCTTTTAGTGTTTGACCATGTGGTTTATCCTCTTGTTTTTCTCTTTGTTTGTATTGATGTATCTGTATCTGAGCTGTGTACAGTTGCAATTACAGTTTCAAGGGTATGATATTGGTTTTGACATTGTTAGGCCTTCCCTCACTGTCCACCCTGTTCCTCCACAGTACTGGAGAAAGCGGGCACTATTCCTGATGTTTCGCTCCAGGGTATGGCATGGTAAAACAGGCTTGTGATGTGATGCTACTTTATGACTATGTCTGCCTGCCAGCCTTTATTTCTCTCAAGAGAAGTTCAGTGTGGACTTTCTGCACCAGCAGTAGTCGTTCAGGAAATAAAGCTTGGGCTTGGCCTAGATTTGAAATGAGTACATACTGTACATGTTGGTGGCTTCTGGAAAGCATGTTTTTCTGCTGAGACTGAGTAATGGAAACATGCTGCCATGAGATGTGTGTTGATGCATCATGAGAGCGCTTCATTAAAAATGGAAAAGGCCCTTTCACTTGCTTTGTTCTCACCTGTGATAACAGTCTGCCTCACTGAAGAGAATACACAAGCTGGTGGTGTTAAAACAGAATTAGAAAACATCATGCACACACCGCACACACTTCTGTATAAACAAGTTACCTAGCTGTGCATGTGCATGTGTACATACATGTGTGTGTATGCGTGAGTGTGTGTATGTACATGTGTGTATGTGTGTTTGTGTGTGTGTGTGTGTGTGTGTGTGTCAAATGCAGTGTATTCAGTCTATACTGTAATCATGACCCTGCCCAGTACTCATGACAGGACTGAACTTTACTGTGGCTAACCGTACCGGCGTCCTACTCTGAATCCTCTAAATTGTGGTTTTGCTTCAGCAGTGTGTGACCTATTTTAGTGAGGAGTGTAATCTTTCTACCATTTAACAGCTTCTAATTATCAATAATAAAGCTGCAATAAACTTGACATTTTGCGCCATTTCTAGTCTGGCTCCCTTAAACTAATGTCTTAAACCTACATCTAATGACTAGAGTACCTGAGACTTAAACTTGCAAATGATTTGAATGTTTTATTTTAGCTTATTTGATTATGGACATACAGTTTAAGTACATTTTCACATTGGCTGCAGGCATTCAACAAGGAAGCTTAAACTGAGCAGGTGAAAGACTCGTCTTCCTGTGATCAGGGGCTAAGCTTCACACCTGAAGACCTGTGACATTATGGGTTCAAATTCATGACCATCATCACATGTCCCGTTTCCCTCCCATCCCTCCTGTCACTCTTCAATATATACTGTGTAATAAAGCAGAAATAATAGTAATCTTTAAAAGAGTCCCCTTCCCGTAAACTAGTAGGCTGCTTATCTTACGCCATGTTCTACATTTACACTCCTCAATTCAGATGAAAGACATATGCCTACACACCCAGTAGTTTGGGGTTAGTTTGTAAATGTATAGAGCTCTGTGGCCTCTACCGGTTTAAATGGGGAGGGGCGGGTCCAGTAGACGCAGGGATTCCATAAGGGTAATCTGTAATTACAGCAAATTAGAGAGTTCCTGGAGCGACGTCCCAGTTAAAGAAAGCACCCACCCTGCCATGTTCAACATGTTCAGATCTTCTCTGGGAGGTAATCCCACGGTTAGAACCTATGCATCATTTCGGGTAAGAAAGCTATAAAAAGGTTGTACACGTGGACATGGATGCCTCTTCAAGTTGGCCAGGGAGGAACCTGGGTAGTAGATCCAGAATGTCACGCTGTGGAGTTTAGAAAGTCAGTTGAGAGCCAATTGCCTTTGGCTATGTATTTGTTGTCAGTACTGTCCCACATTGCCCTTTGTACATTGGTGTTTTAAGGTCTCCAGGTTGTTTCATTGATTGTTTTCAAACAGTGAGTAGCCAGATTGATGACCTTATGCACAAGCTATCAGTTTCGGTCATCCTTATCAGACGAGGCTTTACTGACATCTATCCTAAACACAAAACATATGTTTCACTGCTGCAGGCTGTTAGCACTCTGCCTAGGGTCTAGTGTTGTATAGTGATGCCCCCTCTGCTCTTATTACATTAGTTGGCTATTGGCAGGGGCTATGCTACCAGTGTGCTGATGTCATCTCTAGGAGACTCCTTTCTCTTCCTCCCTCTTCCCTCTTCCCTCATTCTCTCTCTCTCTCTCTCTCTCTCTCTCTCGTCTGGATGTCTGAGCGAGTGAGGGCTTGTTCTGGGTATTGAGTGAACTGGATGGAGCCCCTCTGGCTCCGAGATCAGGGCAGTTAGAGTAAGAGAAGCAGTGTGTTGAGGGCTCGACTACACTCCCTGGAGAAAGGCAATTTTACTCTGTCAGACGGCCAGACTTTCTGCTGATGCATCATAACCATTAAGGGAGTGGGCCATGGAGGTAAAGCGCTCTTCTTTTCTTCCCTTCCCCCACGGAGTTGTACTGAAGGACAGGGCAAGCGTGCTCTATGTGAACTGCTGAACTACAGTCCAGTAGGCGTAGTGTAGTGTGGTGTACATGCAGCGTTTGTTTTGGTGTTTGTTGTACTAATTTTAGTGCAGTCCGGTCTAGGTGGCTACTGTAGCGAGGTGAACCAAGATATTCTGGTGCCTGCTACCCGGAGTTATTTATAGCTCTCTGAACAGCTGTAGGAGCAATGAGAGCAATGTCATGTCTTCCCTGTCTCTCTTAAAGCATTCCTGTGCGGAGTATTTCCCTGTAGCCTCCGCAGGCGACAGCATTAGCTGATGCACATGCCTGAGTCAGTGCAGCTGCTAACTGATAAATACAGGTTTTTACCTATATGGATTGCAGCAGTGTTTCCCCTATATTGTTTTTTTCCAGCTGTGGTGGTAGGAAACGCAAACACGTGTTATGCAGGGGGATCCGGGACCATCCTTCTGAGAGATTTCACCTCAAAACCAGTTCAATCACGAGAGGCTAGGTTTACAATTATAAACATTTATGGACAGCATGAGAAATGAGCATGAGCATAGGTTTGTATCCAGCGATAGGGTGAAGCTCCCAGGGGCAGGTAGGAGACAGGAGAACCCCCCGGGAGCTTCACCCTATCGCTGGATACAAACCTATGCTCATGCTCATTTCTCATGCTGTCCATAAATGTTTATAATTGTAA